>VXAD01010503.1:331780-511257 GCA_013399195.1 Dicrurus megarhynchus
ATCCATATATCCATATATCCATACATCCATATATCCATATATCCATATATCCATATATCCATATATCCATTTATCCATACATCCATACATCCAAGCCTTGTGGAAAGCCAAGAGTAGAATCTATGAATCCAGGTATAGCCAAGGCTGGGATATGTTCATGCAAAGGGCTTCAGAGGAGAGGCCTCAGGGCTGATGTGAGACTGCCAAAACACAGAGCTGCCACCTGAATGTATGTTTTATTATGAAAAAATTGTAATTAATTTGACAGCTGTGCCAGTGTAAATTCCAGGTAGTCTGGTTACTATAAAGCACATAAATTACACTGAAAACAAACAAAAATTATCATTTCAGGGCTCCAACCTAATTTTTACTATTTATTTTCTAGGGAAAAGTCAAAGGATTCAGGATATAAGGCAGCTCAGAACATGATTTTTTTTATTTTTGCTTCCAATTTCTCTTGGTCATAATGGAGTTGAAACATTCAAAATTGTCCTTTAAAACCTTTTTCTAGGGAAGACCTGGTGGTTTGGTTTTTTTTGCTGAGCACCTTCTTTGCAAGCAGCATCCTATTTGCATGAAAGCCTAGAATATCTTGTTAATAAAAAAGTCCCAGCTCTCCCTAAAGCTGTGACTTTCGCAATTGGTGTGATGACAAAGTGGAAATCGTCTCTCAGACTGAATCTGAATGCTTGTGCTCTCTAGTGACACAGCCAGGCATTTTTTCTTTCGCTTGGACAAAACCCAGCCTTTTTCACATTATTTCTCCTCTCGCTTTCACAGAATCACAGAAATAGAAGGACAAGGCACGAAGTAAAGTAAAAGTAAAGAGGCAGAGGAAGGGTGGGGAGGAAATGAGCGCTTTGAGTCCTGAAAGTAGTTTCAGTTTAAGCAGGGCACCAATTTCCAGGCTAGATGTTGTTTTTAAGCCTCTCGATGACTCTAAAAAAGGAGGATGCCTTTGGCAGAGGGAGCCACAAAAGTGGGAGTGAAAGGGATTCTCAGCACTGAAACCACTCTGTGTTGGTTTTCCCCCCCACCAGTCTCTCCATCTGTGTCGGTCTCTTTCTCTCTTTCCTCTTTGCAGCACAGAGTTTACAGTAAAAACACAGGAAGCTGAATGACTTCCTCTGAGGAAAGTACCTGACGAAGAGGTGAAGGAGCAGAATCACCAGGCCCTTTGAGCCCATCCCTGCCCGTGCACTGATGGTTTCTACCTTGGAAGAGACGCCTTTGAAGTGTTTTTTTTTTTTTTTTTGCCACGTCAGGCAGGCTGGTACAGAGGGATCGGATTTTTCCCTGTGGCAATCCCAGCAAAGGGAGTCCTGGATTTGTGGGTAACAGCAGCTGTTGGTGATTTGTGAATTACAGCAGGTATTTATCAGCAATGCTGCACCTCGTACACCAAAAACCTCTGCCCACAGCGGCTGTGGAGGCCCCTCTGGGCATCCACGGGAGGTGAGGCTGCCAGGACGGCCCTGGGCAGGGACAAAGAGGGTAATTAGGGATGGACACGGCCATTCCAAACCTGTCCCTTCCCCACAGGCTGCCAAGATGCAGGAAAGCCAAACAGCAGCACTCAGGAGTGAGACCTGGTCCTCCACCATGGCAAGACCCCTTGGAAAAGCTCAGGCCAGACTTTTGCAATTTCAGAGGTCTTGAAAGGAGACTTCTGCCCTAAAAAACCCCAAACCCTTACCCTCAGTGTCAGCTGAAAGGGCACGAGTGAGTAACCCTGCAGATACCATCTCGGAGAGACCGTGAGCTCCCCACACTGCACAAGTGACTAAAGCTGAAGTGGATTTTTCAGCTGAGTGGGCCCAAATGTAGGAGTGGAAGGGACACAGAGATGGCACAGCTGAGTACAGCACCAGCCTCTTTATTTTGCAATAACTTCCCCTGTCCGACAACTCCTCCTCCAGGAAACTTTCCTGTCGCTTACAGAGCTGTTGAAATGCCCGTGTGTGGTTACATTTCCCTGCTCCGGCCTCCACTCGGGATCTCAGTTCCACTGCAGAATGCAACGGGCCTGATTCATTTTGCAGCAGGAACACGCTCGATGCAAGCCCGGATGGAGACTCATTCTCAGCCCTGTGGAAATTCCTCGCCAAGGCTGCAAGTCAAGTGAAAACCTCACTGTGCAATCATCAGGTTGTGTTTCTACTCCTAAACCTTTTGGGATGGAGCCAGGAACAGCTTGTGAGCAGGCGAGGGTGACCCAGAAAGCCAGAGCGGTTCTTACGTCATCTTTTATTCTGGTTTTGGCTTTTGTTTTTGGTTGGGTTTTTTTTGTTTTTTTTGTTTTTTTTTTGCTGAGAGCTGTCTTTCCCTCTCACCTACACCAACTGCTTCACCTTTAGATTGAAGGCCTGATTAAGATCTGTGTTTTTACAGGGCCCTCCAAGAATAAAGATCATCGGTGCAGTTCCGGCTGAGCTTTGCTCGCTGTCTCCTGCTGACAAACCACACCTCGTTTATCAGCACCAACATATGTTGTACACACACAGAGCTGCTGGAGCTCTGCAGGCTGAGATTTCTGTACCTGCCGGGGAAATCACCGAGGAAAAGGTGGAGGAACAAAGGCTGGAGCAGAGGTTTTTCAAAGAAAATGCTAAGGCAGCGCAGAACAGGGGCTCCAAAGCTGCTGGGGTTGTTCATGTCTTCTTCTTTATTTTCATTTTACGTTATTTTTTCCCACTTGCCATTAAATACATTTGATCATTTTGTCAAATTCCTGTATTTGTAACACTCTGTGAAGAATTCCGCTCTGCCTTGAGCTCCTGGTGGAGTGCAGAGAACCAGCAGCAACCAGCCAAGCACCATCTCAGCAACCCCAGCTGTATTCCAGTGCCCTGGGTCATCTTGTCCTCAACCCTGGAAGGCAGAAATAAGAAGTGGCACGGTACCTGTGAGGCTGATGCCACCGCCTCGCCATCCTCTGGGATCAAGCTGCTGCTTCTTGATGACACATAAACATTTCTGTTCTGCTTTCCTCTCTAATCAAGATCTGGTAGAGAATGTTCGGTGGATTAAGCACGAAGAGGGCTGAGAAGGAGAAGAAGAATGAGAAGGAGAAGAAAAAAGAGAAAAATAAGAGAAAAGAATAGAGAAATAAAGTCCTGCTCCTTCACAGTTTAACACCCCCCAGGATTAACGTGGCAGCTGCAAGAAGGTTTTTCAAGGCTGCAGATTTGGATTCAGGCAGTGAAGACTGAGACCAAATGAGCAGCAGGGGCGGCCACTGGATCACTGTGTGCTCAGTTTCTTGTTTTTTGCGCTCTCTAACCCTCAGTTATGCTCAGCTGCTCTGAAAGCAAACCAAGCCAGACTTGTAATTCTGAATGAAGGGACATCCTTGTGCAGGAAAGATGGGGAATTTGTGTTTTCTGTCACAAGTCACTGAGCTACTTCTTCACTGCTGCAGGCTCAGGCAGGATTCCCTGGCTTTCTGGTGGCATTTAGCCCAGCAGTGGGTGAGATCAGTTCCCTTGGCTGGAATTGCATCAGGAGAGGAGGTGAGGGAGCTGCACCCAGAGGTGATGCAGCCCATGTGGGTGCTCCAGCTGAGCTGACACCAAGGTGTTACTCTGTCAGATGGAGGAATTTAAGGTCATCTCCCACATCACCCTGGAGTGTTCTAATCACTCGCTCAGGGTGGCTGCACACTCATGCCTGGAGTCAGAAAAAACCACATCACTCAGGAGCCCAAGCCTCACAAAAAGCCAGGGGATTTAATAACTTAAAAGCTGCCATCAGCTTCATCCTCACTCCCCCAAATTATCCATCCAGCTGACTTTTACCCACCTGTCTTGGAGCTTTCACCTCACCCAAACCTAACTAAGAAATCCAAGCCTGAGGTCTTGCTCGGACTGTAGTTAAGGTTAGGACAGTGACACTGGAAAAGGAGTTTTCCATCCACTTTTCTCAAAAATACCTTATGGATACAGCCCTTACCGCACAAACCCCTCTCACGTCCCCAGATATCCCCTTCAGTGCCTTTAGGACCTCAAACCTGGCTGAAGAAATATTTTTTGAAGCCCTTCCTCTCCTGCCCCCTTGAGGCTCCCAAACTGCTTCATCACGTTCAGGATGAACACCAGCGCTGAGGTTTGGCAGGTTCATGAACAGATTTCAAATCTGAGCGTGTTTTTAAACTCTTCTCACAAGTCACAAACAGGAAAGGGGGGAAAGCCAGCGAATTTCCCTTCCAGGAGCCCTTGGTGGAGCTGCTGGTACCAAATCAAGCTTGTGTCAGCTCTGACGGGTGTTTTGGCAGGTCTGACTCCAAGGATTTGCCAGCTTCCCTCTCCCTGTGGTGACCGTGGAGAATACCAAGCAGGGCATCTGTCAGTGAGTAATTACAGGAAATATCATCTTCCTTTTGTGCAGGGTGTTTGAGTCGTGTCTGGGGCGAGGCACAAACCTGAGCCTGTCTCCAGTAGCTCTTCGGAGCTGCCAAGGTAAATGACACCAGAGCCAGAGCCGGAGCCAGGCAGCTCTGGGATGTTACTAGAAATAAGGAAATCATTCCATAAATGTCACTTCTTCCCCTGAATGTCTGCAAACAGGCTGCAGGAGCTTTCCAGCGCCCAGAAACACAGATCCAGTGCCATTTCCTAATAGCTTGGAAAGCATCTGGAGAGCGGAGCGTATTCCTGCATTACTGGATTTGTTCTCTTTCACGCTGCCTATCATTTACTGCGATAAACACCAAGGAAGGGCAATTAATTACAGAGAATTAGTTAAAAATAGTGCTGCCAGTGCTCTGGAGGGTCAGAGGAGATTTGTGTTCCCCGTGCAACACAAACAATGTTCAGGAGTGTAACTTCAGCCGGGAGGGAGGCAAGAAACATTTGCAAAACCTTTGCGAAAGGTTTGCAAAATGCAACCTTGAAGCAGGGCAGAGAGACGGGATTAAAACAAGAGATCTTTTATTGTCTCGAACTGCAGAGTGTGATACAGAGGAACTACACGGATTTTCATTCATATTAAAAAAAAAAATAAAAAGAGAGAGCCCTTTATTTACACAAGTGTTCAAAGCTGCCCATGGTACCTAACAACAGCTCAGGGTTCTCTGTTTTGCTTTGTTAGTTATTCCCACCTAGATGGAGCAAGCATTGGTCAGTAACACTTAGAAAAACATGGAAGAAGCTTTTGGGCAGGAAAAAAAAAGAGAATTATGTTCTAAAAGAACCCAAATCCTCACGGGCATTTCACTGTAACAAACCCACCAGAATAATTACAAGCAGTCACTGATGAAAGGAACAGTTTTCAGTCGGGGCTCAGCAGCCTAATTATTCTCAGCCTGTCTTTATTTCCCCAGCTAAGTAAATATATCCTGGACATGCACAAACTCCACATGGATGGGAAAAAAAAAAAAAAGGTAGAAATTTATTTAAAAGTAATTGTGCTTTTATTTATAAAAAAAAAAAATTTACAATCAGACACTGTCCTGCTGTGTTTCCAAAAGCATGGTTCTCTTAAAAATGACAAAATGTAGCTTATTATTATTATCATTATTATTATTATTACTTTGTCTTTATATTAATAATATTAATCTTATGCTTAAGTTTTAAAACATACTGCTTTCCCTTCCCATTCCTTCCTTCTCTGCGGTACTTGATATATATATATATATATATAAAAAAAAGACATTCAAACCACCAATTATTTCCACTTGTAACTAATAATAATAATAATGATAATTCATCTTACACCGTTCCCGTGTGTAAAATATGGCTGGTTCTAAAACAAACTACCAATGTACAAAGCTGCTCTCCCTCCCCTCCCCTGGGCCACCCAAGAGATCGTCAGACGTCGGAAGAACTTTATCCCGGGCGCTTTCTGGCAAAAAATTTAAAAAAAAAAAAAAAATTGATAATTCAACACAGAACCCTTGAGATCGTTGTCTTTGGTGTGGAGGAGGACGTTCCTGGCGGGCAGCTGGAGCTGCTCTGCTGGAAACTCTGGGATGCTTTAAGGCTTTTTTTTTTGTTTGTTTGTTTGTTTGTTCGTGTTGAATGCTGCAAAGCCTCTGTCGGGCCACGGGTCACCGATGCTTTGGTACCAGTCCCAGCTCCTCACAGCCCCAGGCCAGCGATGCCAGAGGGTCTCCCCACACCCCGCTCTCCATCCCCCCCGATCCCCTGCCCGCAGCCCCGCCGGGGCCCTACGCTCGCTTCCGGCGCCCTTCCAGGTTTCGGAAGCTGGAGGGTCTCAGCTTCATCTCTGCAAACTGGATGGAATACTCGTGGCCCTTCCAGTGGAACCAGTTGACGCCCTGTGAAGGCAAAGGAAAGGGTGGGAGGTCACGCTTCTGTTTGGTGCCTCTTGTTCGGACCGAGGATGGTTCTGATTTGGGCACGGAGGCACGGCAAAGGGAAGCACAGGGGCTGTGGAATGTCCAACCTGCACAGACCCACCCACGGGAGGTCACAGAACCATGGAATCACACAATGGATGGGGTTGGAAGAGACTTTAAAGATCATCTAGTTCCCCTCCTGGTGTGGGCAGGGACACCTCCCACTGTCCCAGGCTGCTCCCAGCCCCATCCAGCCTGGCCTTGGGCACTGCCAGGGATCCAGGGGCAGCCCCAGCTTCTCTGGGCACCCTGTGCCAGGGCCTCCCCACCCTCCCAGGGAACAATTCCTTCCCAATATCCCATCCATCCCTGCCCTCTGGCAGTTTGAAGCCATTTTCCCTTGTCCTGTCGCTCCAGGCCCTCATGAGTAGTCTCTCTCCATCTTTCTTGTAGCTCCTTCAGGTCCTGCAAGGCCACAGTGAGGTCGCCCCAAAGCTTCTCCTCTCCAGGCTGAACAATTCCAGCTCTCCCAGCCTTTCCTCCCAGCAGAGCTGCTCCATCCCTCTGATCCCCCTGCTGCCTCCTCTGGGCTCTCTCCAGCAGCTCCAGGTCCTTCCTGTGCTGGGCCCCAGGGCTGGGGCAGCTCTGCAGGTGGGGTCTCACCTGAGCACAGGGGCACAGGGGCACAATCCCCCCTTTGCTGCTGCCCACGCTGGGGCTCAGCCCAGGGTGGGGGGTTCAGGGCTGGGGCAGGTCCAGCTCTCCCCCAGGGCACCCCCAGCTCCTTCTCCCAGGGCTGCTCCAGCTGCTCATCCCAGCCTGGATTGATCCCAGGGGTTGCCCCAACCCAGGTGCAGCACCTTGAGCTTGGCCTTGTTAAACCTTTGTCCCCCAGAGCATTCCCTCCTTGTTTGGCTTTCATGACAGGAAGAATATTTTTATTTCACATGGTGAAAACTACAGTTATTCCCTGCACACTTGGGTTAGTCCCTTGGAAAATCAGACAAAGCCAACAAGATTTCACCAGCTGATGTTAAATTCTTGTTTTGTGACCAACTGCCTATGATCCTGGAGAGCGGGAGGAGTGGATGCTGTGATTTTTGGCTGCCTGAACCATCAGACAGATCTATAATTGCAATTCCCCTCCCTCTCATGCATTACAGAAGCCTTCAGACCCCAGACTCACCTGACTGTGGCTGTTGTCACCATATCTGCCCATCAGGTTGACTCGGTGACAGTTCTTGTACCAGAAGGCTCCTTTGTAGGACAGGGCACAGTTGGTGATGGCAGAGTCGTGGTCCTTGTCGAAGGTGGAGAAGGACCTTCCATTGTGGTAGGTCATGGAGTCACCTGGAATGGGGGGACAAAAGAAAGAGCAAGCTCAGTGTTTGCCTGGTTTAGATTTCATGGCAGTGGCCATTCTGCAGAAAATATTTGGACTGTGCCATGCCCTGTCTGCACCTAAATTTTCAAAAATTGACCTGTTTTAATACAGGAAATACACAGCTTTTTTGCTGTTGCAGGCAGGTCAAAATATTTTTCCAGGTGATCTCTAATCCCCAATGAATATGAAGTGGGTTTTTTTTCATCCAGCTCAATTTCTGCACTTCTTGCTAAAAGCTGAATTTTACAGTGTGGACAAGCCAAGACCAAAGAGGTTCACAAGGAAAGAATCAAGACCAAAGGAGTCTCCACACTGATTGAATCCTACTCCTGGTAGCAGCTACAACTACTCTGCACCAGAGAATTTCCCTTAAATCATAGAATCATGGAATGGTTGGGGCTGGAATGGACCTTAAAGCTCATCCTATCCCACCCCCTGCCATGGGCAGGGACACCTTCCACTGTCCCAGGCTGCTCCAAGCCCCATCCAGCCTGGCCTTGGACACTTCCAGGGATCCAGGGGCAGCCACAGCTTCTCTGGGCACCCTGTGCCAGGGCCTCCCCACCCTCCCAGGGAAGGATTCCTTCCCAGTATCCCATCTAAATTAAACAGACATTAATTCTGCTGCTGCATTTCCTTTGTATCTTTGTAATCTGGGTGAAAGTTCCTGTGCTGGTCACAGGGCAGAGCCCACATCCACATCTCTGCTCTGGTTTATGCCCCAGCAGTGTGAAATTATCTCCTTTTAAGACATGTTGTTAAACTGGATTTATCTCTTAATCCTTTGAAGCCCTGAAGAAGACTCAACAAGGGCTGCAGGGTTTTCCCCACTATGATTACAAAAGGCAGATGATTTGTTCAGCGAAATTATAAATCACATTACAGCAGGGCTTTGCTGCAAATTCTATTGACAAGAAAAGAGGCTGTGCCAGGCTATTACTGGCTGTATAAATCACAGCCAAGATTGGCCAAACGAGATATATTGTGGTTTAATACCCTTGTTTCAATCCTGCCATAAGCAGGCCATAAAATACGGCACCAAAATGCCTGGAGGATTTCAAATGGACACAGAAAATATATGGATATCTTTGATTTTCCAGCACCTCACGCAGGAGAGGCACCTGCTGATCTGCAACATTCACAGGGTTACCTTGAGTCAACGGGGAGGAAACCGGTCACTGGGAGGAGAAAAATTCAATTTGTGCTCTCACTGATAGCATAGGGTTAAAATGTTTTAAAATTGTAATAGCATAGATAGGCTTTGAATAGGCATTGTTTTTGTTAAGTCTTGTGATTCTGTACCTATGTGTACCTACAGCACAGGTAGTGCTGTTACACTGTGTTATAGGTACACAACAATTATTGAGAAATCACATATTGGCTAATCGATAAAATCACGGGATAATTTTGGGAGAGGGACTTGAAGGGGGCTTACAGAGTATGCCTGAATGATCACAATAAACCAGAAGCTCATGCTCTGTTGATTACAATAGCACAATGGAAAGTTAATGATCAACATATGATTCTATAGTGCTTATGTAAGGAGAGAGTATAAAATGTGTTCACCCCAAACTGATGTCGGAATCAGATTTGGGTTTGTACCCCGATTCCCAGAGCTCTTCAATTAAAAAAGCACCTGCATATAATCATTCTGTGATTATGTGTTTCTACGCTAACATCACCTGCCGTGCCGCTGTAGCCATCCACGCGGAGCCGGTAGCGGCTCTTGGCGTCGCCGACGCTGAAGCGCTCGTACACGGCGTAGGCCGTGTCCCCCTTGTCCCTCAGGTCCACCCGCAGCTCGTACTGGCCCTGAGAGGTGATTTTGTGCAGGTTCTCCAGACCTGTGGGCAGGAAGGAAATGTTTGTCTTGATGCCGAATGATTTTTTTGGCCTTTTTTTCTTTTATGTATCCCCTGTGTTCTTCACACATATGTTTGGAGCTCTGTAGCCTGTTGTATCTGTAGTTTTCCCAGGGCTTTTCCCTGCCTTTTCCCACAAAACACATTCCAAAGCCCCTATCCCATCTTGGTTCTCCCCAGGAACCAAGGCTAAAACCAGCTCTTCGAGACACATTTCCATCAACAAAATTCAGTCCCATCTGAGGGAGGAGCATTTAGAAGGGGATCACATCACCACTTGTGCTCCTAATTGGGGATTTTCGTCAATTATGCTCATTTGCTAAACGTATAAAACTCCATTCACCCTGGGGGGTGGTGGGCATTTTGTGGACATTTTCCATATCTGCCCCTGGAGGCCTCCAATAAAGACCAACCTTTACATTACCTCCTGTATTAAGATTAACTCAAAAGTGTGTTGTTTTATTTCCAGGTTCCTTAAGGCATCAATCTCTCCATGGTTTTTTCTCTACCATCCCATTATTCCATAAACGGGGCCATCCTGGACTGTACAAATGGAGCAGGACACTGAGCTACACCAGCTGTCAGCACAAAAGCAAGTAAATAATCCCAGGCTGACTGGGAGAGCTCTTCCCTTCAAATCATAGGAAGAGGTTGGGCAAAACGACCAAAGTTGTGCTGTGTCATCATCATCATCATCATCATCATCATCATCATCATCTTCCATTTACAACCAGAAAAACGCAGCTCAACCTTTGAAAATGTGGGGGTTTTACTTCTATTTTATCAAAATGTGGGGTTATGACTTCTATTTGCCTTGTTTTTCCTCTCTGGATCATCAGCCTTTGTTGCAGGGGGTGTCCCAGGAGGACAGAAAGAAGAAGCTGCTCCCCAGGTTACCTCTGACTTCTCCCAGAGCCCCACTGAGCACGGGGTGGGTACAGCTGGTGGCCCCAGCACAACATCCTTTGGCTGCAGCTGGAGGGACTGGCTGGGCCTGGCCTTTCAGTCTCCCTCCCAGAGGGTGTCCCTGGCTCCTTTTCTTCTTGTTCCTCTTTACAAATCCTCCTGCCATCTAAATGGAGGCCTCTAAGTGGCTCCTGGACTTTTGGGCTGTGTTTCTATTTTGTGATTTTTTTTTTTTCTTCAAAAAGACAAATTCTTTGCACTTACCTATCCAGAATTCATCCTTAGGATCTCCAAACCCTGCCACGTAAGTATTCCAGTTCTTGTAGAAATCTTGCTTTCCATTCTGACGCCTCAGGAACACCTAAAAGCAAGAAATGTCATGGACAGCCTGCCCTGGCCAGGGGGAATGAGCTTTTACAAACTCAGAGCTCAGCATTGCTCCTGCCCTGCCTTTACCCCTCCCAGCAGAGTCTCACTGCAAGGATTGTTGGATGCTCCATGTAATTTTTAAGTCTCCAATTTCTCTGTTGGGTTCCCAGTCTCCTCTGCACGATGTGGCCTCTCAGTTCCTGCTCTCTGCCTTTTTAAACCCATCCTGCAGTTCTGCATTTCCCAGGATTTCCATCCTCTACTCTCCTAGCCAGGCATTCCTCCAGCTCCTCCTGCTTTTCTGTGCCCTGGGTCCCTCTGGCATGTTCAAATTTGGGGATGTCACTGTGGAGAGGTGGCATTTTATTGCCATTCCATTGCTGTCTGGGTGGGTTGTGGCCCTTGCACAGTGGCTTTGGAAGCCACTGCACCCCGTGGCTGCTGAACAAATGCTTCCCCTGGGCTGTGTTTTAACCTCCCTCGCTCCCTCTCTCATTCAGAGTCAGTTCATCCTCTCCTTTCCTTGGTGATTATTCAGAAAATGTGTTATCTACGATGGTTATTTCAGCATTTCACCAGTGGAGAGGGATCAGGGCTGAAACCACTGGTGTGCCCCATCCTTCGGAGACTCCTCTCTCTCCTCCAGCTACAGAAAGAGCTCGTAACCCTGTTCTAGGCACTGGAGTGTCCTACCCGGGACAAAACTCCCCAGATTTGCAGACAAGACAGCCCTACTGTGATAGCAACACTCTGAGGGGTGCCTGGGCTGAGCAGGGGGAGGATGTGCTGCCCCTGTCCCCATACTCACGATCCATCCGCCCCCGTCCTCGCCCATGTCACAGAACACTTGCAGAGGCTGAGCCTTGTCCCCGTTCAGGTAAATCGTGTAGAGCCCAGAGGTGGCTTCTCCGTTCAGGAGGGCCTGGGAGCAGTCCTTGGGGTAGGGGTAGAGGAGCCCAGCTGCACGCAGAAGGAAGAGAAAGCATTCCTTAGGAAATCAGCAGTTCCGAGGAACGTGGTGGATGCAGGTGGCTGAGGAAAAGCCCTCGTGGGCCAGGTACGGATCCCAGAACAGGTTTGTAATTGCACCCAGCACACAGAACATTCACAGCTTACAGCTGAGGAGGTGAATTCTTCTTTTCAGTGTGTTTTTTCACATCTGTCTACACTTCTGGAAGCGCTGGGAATGCCAGATAGCCCTGCTAGGATGGGATTGCATCCTCCAGCTAAAGACTGAAATCCGTGAGCTGTGTTACAGCAACTTTTGGGGAAAACCAAATCTACCAGTCTCTGATCGTGTGGCAGAAAAGGGAGGGGAAATACAAAGACAGGACTTCAATCAAAAATAAATTAACTGGGAGTGTTTTGCTAGCAAGGAGAATATTAAATGTGTTATAAAGCTACACTTTCAAAAAACAAAGCAAATAGCAGCAGCTGAAACTGCAGGGAAATATTGTTAATCTTTTCTTTCTGACAACAAGCCAATAAAACCATTGCAGTCAGAACAATTCCCAACCCCCCAAAAAAGATTTTCTTTTTTTTTTTTTTTTCTTTTTATTCACTCAGGCCATTAAGTTTTTCAGCCAATTAAGTGTTGTTGCAGGTGTGTCCATAGCAGAGCTTTTAACTGTGGCTTCTCACAGGGTGGCTGCCGGTCCCTCCCAGTGTTACACACCCCAGCCTGTGCTTCAGCTCCAGGGAATTCCACAGAATCATGGCATTGTTAAGGTTGGAAAAGACCTTTCAGATCATCAAGTCCAACCATTAATGCAGTCCCACCGCCATGTTCACCACTAAACCATGTCCCCAAGTGCCACCTCCACAGGTGTTTTAAATACTTCCAGGGATGGTGACTCCAACACTGCCTATTCCAATTCTTCACAACTCTTTCCATGAAGAAATTTTTCCCGATATCGAATCTAAACCTCCTCTGGTGTGACTTAAGGCCATGCAAGTTTCCATCAGCTTTGGGATTTGGAGAAAAGGGATTCTCTGCAGGGAGCTCCTTCAGTGTTTCCCTGTCACTAAATAGACACAAATGTATTTTTAGAGTTAAGGCCAGGCTTAACCCTCTGCCTGACTCTGACACTGTTCACATGGCTGAAGGCACCTGGTCTGTCCCTGCTCATGGGCAATCTGCCAAATATCACCTAAATACACCCAGATTTAATTCCTCTCCTATTTCTGGATGTGTTTTGGGGCCTGTTGGTGGCGTTCATCCTGCTTTGCCTAAGCAGTGACAGGGCAAACTCGGGGCTGGGTGACTTCTGGCAGTCCTTGGGCTGGAGCTGGTACCAGAACCAGGAGGAAAAATGGGAATGACTGAAGATCCTGCTGGGCCTGAAAGGCTGGAAACTGGGACAAGTGAGACAAATGAAGGCAAAGTGTCACAGCTCATACTGAACTACTTCTTTTTTTTAATGTCAGCTGTGAAGTGACCTTCAGAGAAGCCAATTTATCCTTGCAGAGCTGTCCTGTTAGGGCTGGAGCTGACGTGCAGAGGGGTTTTGAGACAGTCTATCTCAGAGAGAGGAGAAAAACCCGCCCAAAAATTCATCTCCTCAGCCCCCTGCACTGATCCGTGTGTGCATTTGTGGTTTGCTTCATTCCAGCTCCAAACTCTGATTTGTTTTCCCAGCTCGCTGGGATCGATACAGGAGGAAATCGAGGTGTCAGCTGGATTTTAAAGAATCCCTGCTGATATTTCACATGGGAAAGGCAGGGTGTTTCACCAGAGAAAGGACTGTGAGGGTGATGTGGATGGATATTGGAGTTCCATCCTGCCAGGGGAGAACAGACGACAGCTCTGGGGGAACAGGGACTTTGCACCGACACTACAAATGGATAAAAATCTTGTGAGGGGTCTGTGTGTCCTCATTGCAGAGCTCAGCTCTGTCCTGAGAGCAGTGATTTAGATTATTTCAGCTGTGCTCTGATGTCCTTACTTGTGGTGAAAATGGTCTGGATGGTTTTGCTCCTCAGGGCCCCGCTCAGGGCCTGCAGTTTCACCGTGTACTGGGTGGAGGGGCTCAGCTCTGCCAGGCTGTAGGACGTTGTCTCGGGGTTTAGGATGACTTCCTATGGAGAGAAGAAATAACACAGGGAAATCTCAGAGAAATAAATCATAATGGTTGCATATTTTAGTCTCTCACGTTATTTTTTGTCATAATTACTGATGGTATTTTTAACCATCTAGATTGATTAACATAAAGATACTCCTCTAAGATTATGACCAAGCTGATCTTAAAAAGTTCAATAAAGCCTGCCTGGAATGAGTGTTTACCATCATAATGTACAAACTGGGGGGTTTAAAAGCAAGGCAGCATAAATGTTTATATGCCCTGAATGTACAGATTGGGAAATTCATAAAAAACTGGGAAGACATCCTTTAGGACAAGGAGATGTTGCACTCCAGGCTTCGAAAGGCTGTTTTGCTGTGACATTAAAAGACTGATTTTCAGTGTGCTTGGGGAATTCGCCTTCCTGAAAACCAGGGCTTTTTGTGATGTGCCAGGCTGGGCATCCAAAACTTTCTTTTTGCTGGGATCCACTAGCAAAATTCATATTTAAGCATTTAGTGTGATCTGATTACATAGGAAGAGAATAAAACTCTAGGAGGATAAGAGGCTTCCAGAAGCAGCTCCCCCAGTGCACAGGGATTGTCCTGAGTTCAGAGAAGGGAATCACATCCATGGCGGGCTGTGAGTTTAATCCACGGTACAGGTTTGGAATGAAGGAAAACGTTTGTGCTTTTGTGGAGGGATGAAAGGCAAAATTCAGCCTGGAACGGAGCTTCTGTTTCAGGGGGTAATGTAAGAAAGTCCTTTAACAGGTTTTAAATGCATTTGAGCTCAGTCCAGCACTGAAAGAGGCGATTAGTATTTTAAAATTAAGTATTTAAATTAAGGAACATTAATTTTGTTGCACTGCTGGACACTTCAGAGCATCCCCACTGCCCAGATTGGAGGCAGAGCCCCTCTGGTTAATTTACCTTGACACTGCCATCAATGGATTCATAGATCAGGAGATATCCAGTGACAGGAGCACGGGGAGGCCTCCAGCTTATCACAGCTGCTTCTGACTGCACCTCAGTGGCACTCAAATCTCTTGGAGCATCCAGCCCTGCAGGAGGCACCGGAGCAATTACAATCACATCCATACAAAGTTAATTACACAGGTTATCTTGTGGGCCACACATCAAAAGAAGCCAGGAAAAAAAACCTTTTCTCCAGAGAAACTTGAAATGAAAGAACCACTTTGACCTAAATTTTGTGGTTAAGACTTAATTTTCCCATTGGTAGTTTAAAATAAAGGTGTTAACTTTATCTAAGTTAAAATATTGGCTTGTTCCAGGCACTTTATTTTATGAGCAGTTGCACTGAAATGCCTTTGGAGACAAAATTGTGCATTTTATTATTTCTCACAAGGAGACAGATTGGTATTTACATATTCCCAGGAAATAAAACTTTGGTTCCAATGATGGTTTTTTTTGGGATAGGAAAACTTTTCCTACTTGGTCTGGCTCCAAGCTCCAGCTCCCCTTCCCCTCTGTGATTATGGCACGGGATTGGTGTGGCTCAGCTCCTGGCTCCCTAATTAACGCCCTGGCACAAGCCAAGCCAGGAAAATGAGAAACATCCCTGATTCCATTGAAGCTCATGGAAAGCCACGAGCATGAAACCAACTGGGCACCTTCAGCAGGCAACAGGAGCTCTCAGAGAAGAGCTCCTGCTCCACCTCTGTGTGAGAACCTGCAGAGCTGGTGACGGAAAACCACCCCTGATCACCCGCATCGGGCTCCCACCGGAGAAAGGTCGATGCAAACGCCAACAAAACTCAGGTTTCCGGTTAAAAAAAAGCACCAGAGGAACCCAGAGCAGGTGGGACCAGAAGGGATGGCAGCTGTGGGGGGCGGCACCTGTGGTGAAGCGGGTGGACAGGGTCTCGCTCCTCTGCGCGTCCTTCAGCGCGTGGATGCTCAGCGTGTACTCGGTGGCCGGCTGGAGCCCCTTCAGGTCATACTCCACGGTGTTCCCCGAGACCATCTGAGTCACCTCCGGCTCTGGGAGGAAAACACAGAAGAAAGGACACGTCAGCATCATCGTGATGTGCTCAACTCCGTGCTCCGCTCACTGATTTGTTTTATTCCTGGTTGGTTTGCACCAAATAACAATAATTTGCAAAATATCAAAAGCCCGGAGCCCGTGCCTGTGCTGACACCTCTGCTGGCTCTGGGTTACACCAGAGCCTTTTATCTAAAAGTGTGAGCTCTCTCTAGTGTTCACGGGAATTATAACACCGCCTCTGCTTCCCGGGAATCTCCCTTATCTCTCTTCATGGCCAAACTGAGAGTGCTGAATAAAAAAGGAGCATTTTTAAAATGCTTCCAGCAAGGCCCCTCCTCCAAATAACAGCCCCGAGGCTGCCAGAGCTCCAGGAGCGTTTGGACAACGCTCTCAGGGATGGGATTGTTGGGGTGTCTGTGCAGGGACAGGAGCTGGACTCAATGGTCCTGGAGGGTCCCTCCAACTTGGGATATTCCTGATTTTCCTGGACTTACAATGAGCACCTCTTGAGAGCTTTAACCCTTCGGTTCCCTGCCCCATCCCTGAGTGCACTCACCTTCCTCAGAAGAGTAGGACACCACGTAGTTATCCACAGCAGCAATTGCTGGCTGCCAGGTTGCCAGAGCCTCGGAGTCTGTGATGTTCACCACTACCAGGCCTGACGGGCTGTCCAGAGCTGGAAGAAAACGGGATTGAAGGAATTTGACAAACACTCTCAGCTCTGTGCAGTGCTCTGCCGTAAATTCATGAGAGAAAGTGCCCAAAGCTCGGTGCAGCTTTTATGGCTCCCTTTGGAACAGTGGAGCTCAGCAGGAAAGACGTCAGTGCCTATGAAGAGGCACCAAAAGCCTCCACTGGGAAGGGAGGTCAGTGCTGGAAGAGATGAAAGTCTGGGAACAAACAGAACTAACCCTGTACTCAGATCACTCTTGATATCATCAATCTCAACAGCTCTGTCAGAGCTGACATGTTTCTCTCCACGCCCTCACATCTGGGTTGTTTTTTAGAGCAAACTAAGGAGACAGAGCTGGGAAAAAATAACCAAAGTGACGGCAGCTGATGGCCACTGTGACCTTCCAGCAGCTTGTTTGGAACAAACCAATCCCACAGCCAGCCAGGCATCCAAAATCCCTGCATGCCCTGCCTTGCCTCCTCATAGGATTCTATTTTTTGCAGAGGTTTATGCTCTCCCTGAGTTAAGATGGATCTCTGCCTCCAGAACAGCTGGAATGGGCTATAAATCCCCTGTCAACCAATACTCATCATCTTGTTCCTTGCCTCAGCTCTCTGGGTGCTTGTTAGCCCCCAAAAAGAATGAATGGAAGGTGCAGGGAGGGGTCAGCAGGAGCAAAGTGGACCCTCATTTCCTGCAGGGATATTTAAAGAAAAAATCAGGAGACAGAATATTGAAAAAAAATATTGAGAGAATCTTGAAGAAACAAAATCAGGAGAGAGAATGTTTTTGTGCTTAGAACAGTCTGGAACCTGGGAGATGTGGAGTTCACAGCAGAAACTTGTCTGAACCACTCAGCTGAGCTGGCCCTTTGCTCCCTCATCTCAAAAAATGGAATTAGTTAAAAAACCAACCAAATAAACTTCTGGGTTTTTTTTTTCTGATGAATTAGAACTGTAAATCAATGAATTGTCTGTGTCTCATACGTTTGTTTAGCATTTAGCAAAGCCTGACCAAACTCACAAGTTCTATCCTCATCCAAAATGCAAACATATAAAGAAGAAGTGGGAAAAAGAGTTTCCTACAGTTTGTGCGGACAGCAAAACCAAGATCTTGGTGGGTCTGCAGCTCCAGTCCCTGAGTCTCTCCTGCAGCCCAGATGATCCATTTGGAAAGCTGCTGTTTCCTGGGTTTATGTTGTTACCTGTCTTCAGGATGCCAGAGATGGGCTCGCTCTCCTCAAAGCCTTTCACAGAGATGATGCTGACATTGTAGTCCACACCTGGGACCAACTTCACCAGCTTGGTCCTTGTCTTGCTGCCTTCGACTGTGACGACATTTGGAGTACCTAGGGTGAGGCCAAACGCCGTGGGATGAGTGACACAATACTCCAGGAAATGCTTGAAGGGTGTTTTCCGAGTTAGAGATGTGCTTCTACAGCAGGAGATGGGTTTTCCCCAGTTAGTTTCAGCCAGTGGTGTCAAATATTGCTGCTGTGACACCTAAATCTGAATCATTGGTTTGTATTCATATGAAAAGTTGACATTTTGGTGGAAGGGGTCCCTGTCTGAGACAGGGGGTTGGAATGAGATCAGCTCTAAGGTCCCTTCCTACCCAAACCATTCTGTGACTGATTTCTGTTCAGGAAAAGATCATTTCTTAAACAAGATGTAAGCAGAGACCACAGCAGTCTCTACATGGGAGTTCAAACACCTTGAGGACAGGACTTGCAGTTCAGATCTGCCCTGTTTGTGGTGAGGGCTGGAAGATTCTCCTTCACCCACCTCATTTAGAATTAAGATACAGTAAATATTATTTTAAAAGGTGCTCCGTGCGTGGCTGAGGACTTAGCACCCATATTTACTCCGAATCCTGGGTTTATTCCAGGAAAGCACTTAGACAAGTGCCTAACTTCATGACTGGATTCCTTTTCTTCTGTGGGACCACTGCATATTTACATCTGCACGTGTGCTTCCAGGCTATGCTGTCTAAAAGCCTAAATCCTTCTTTGTCTCAGTCAACAGCAGGACTTTTTTTGGTGCTGATGTCTTTAGTATTTTTTCTTTAGCTGTTTCCCTTCAGAGAGGTCCCTAAATTAGGTTAAAAATCTGTTGAAGTAGAGGAAGTTTTTGAAGTTGAACACTAAACCAGAATGAGACAACGTTGGGGGCACTGAGTAAATCACTGCCTTGAAAAATTCTTGTAACCATGGATAATGATTATTATTTCCAAGGGCCATCTTTTCCAGCGTGCTCAGCTCATGAAATGTCTACAAAATAATGACAGTTTGGAAACTAATCCTTGCTGGGAAGGCTCAGAGAGAGACTTATTAGGAGTACAACCACTCCAGCCTCCAGCTCTGAGCTCCCTTTCAAGCCCTGCCCGCGGGATGTGGACACTGCGTCCAAAGGTTGGCTACACACCCTCATTCCTGAAGGAAAAAAAGAAATGATCTGTGCAAGATCACCTGGGAGATGCACTCAAAGGAGGGATGGCAGCCCAGCAAACCCTTCCTGCTCTCCCTGCCACCCCCTGTCCCTCCTCACCTCCCGTGACGGGGACGTAGGTGATCCGGAAGTTTTCCACGCGGGAGCGAGGCGGGGTCCAGCTGACTGTGGCAGAGTTTTCCGTGATGTCAGAGAAAGAAATCCCCTTGGGAGAGCCAATGACTGTCAGGGGAGAACAGAGGACACACCACACAGGAAGAAAAGGTAAATCATTTGTTTATCAGTCCTTAGCGCTGGAAAACTGATTTGTTTTATCACCCTAAACCAAGAGCTGGTGCTGTCAGTGTTCTGCTCTGAACAACACTAATGCAGGGGGTACAAAACTGAAGGTTTTTATTACAGCAACAACCTGTTTGGTCCAAATTTTCCTTTTTTCAGGAGCAGTCCAGTAGTGCAAAGATTAAAAATACCTAACATGTGTCTGCACATAGAAATAACAGAGATTTCAGTGCTGTAGAACAGCAGGGAGGAACATGGACAGAAATGACATTCTGCTGCCCAGGAGATGCTGCATTTGGAATTTTTTCTACCCCAGTTTCACTTGAAGGATTTTTAGACTGAGTCCTACAGAGCAATGACAGCCATGGACAGATCTCCCTTCCTGAGCTTAGTAAAGTTCCTAATGCAGGATGCTCCAAGGAGACCTGGACTGAGGTGTGGGAGTCCATCAAGCACTGACTCCTGGAACTTCTGTTGGCTTCAAACCAGAAGCAACAAGATTTTCCTGCTGGAATCTCTCTCTGAGCCCATGGTTTTTATTTCAAGCACATCCATCCAGAGAATATCCAAGTGCAACCACGGTGAGGAAGGCACCCGTGGCTCCACTGCAGCTCTTTGTCGTAAAACTCAGCCTTTCCCTGTCGAAACCTGACCACTGCACTTGCCCACACAAATTAAATCAGTCAGCTGGGCAAACAACACCCAAATTTTACTAAAATGACCCAAATTTAAACCCAACAAGTATCTGAAACATTGCACTTGGAGGCTTAATTAAGATCCTGCAAAACAGGCATGGAAGGGGCTTTGGAAGGACGTGGTAAAGAGAGCTGCCATGTCCAGGTTTACACTGAGCATCCCACTTCCAATCTTTCCAGCTTTTTTGGCTGTAACCAAAATAACCCTGAGGTATTAAAAAATAAACAGCACACACAGAGCAGGCCATGAGCATGAAGAGGAGAGATCCCAAACATCCGCATGAAGAGGAGTGGAGACAGGCTGAGAGCAGGGGAAGGGGGGCAAGAGGAGGCAAAAAAAACCAGGGACTGGGCTTGAAATAGCTTGGAAAGAACGTGCCTGAGGGAAAGGAGTCAGAGGCTGTTTGTTCCATGTGTCCCCAAAGCAGCAGGGCACTAAATCAACTGAAAGGCAAGGAAAGAAAAACAACCAAGCTCTCAAGAAAAATGTAAATTATATCTCGGAGCTCACTAGAAGTGTTGTGTTTGTGGGGTTTGCTCACGTGGAAAAGCCAAGGGAAGAAAAGAATTACAGATGACAAAGGAAGCAAGGTGGGGTTGGAAAAGCTACGTGGCACAAAAAGATGCTGCTGATTTGGGTACAGGCTGAAGGAAACTGGAGAAAATAAAGAAAATCTGGGAAAGAGAGAGAAATGAAAATCACATTGGTTTTGCTTCACGTTACAGGTGCCCTGAGTGGCTGAAGAAAAAGGGCAGTGGTGATTTTGGAGACCAAACAGATGGACCCGCACTCGGTTTTCATACACATGGAGAATTTCAGCCTTTCCCAGAAAATAAAATACCCAATCCATCCCCCTTGGACTCTGCTGCTCAACCACTTCCATGGGCCCCAGGCGTGTTTTCTGCACCAGGTGAGCTGCGTGACAAAGAGCAGTAAGAAGAGCTTTGATGTGAGTTTTCCACATCCCCAAGTCCCCCAGCTGCAGCTTTCCTGGGAGAGAACCTGGCAAGAAATATAATGGACCATCAGAGCATCTGTCCTGGAATGAGTCCCAGAGATGGGAGAGATTTGCACCTTTGAGCACAGGGGAATGAAAAAGAAGCGAATGAAATCATCTTCTTGGGCTACCTGAAAGCCAGAATTGAGCAGGCATAGAAAGATGGGAGATGCACTCAAAGGAGGGATGGCTCCTGACCCGGCACTCAGAGACAACCTCAGGGCATCTCTTGGGCAGGCACAGCTAAATTGTCTTTACCCTCCAGCATCACCCCCAGAGCTGTATGGGAGACAGGGAATTTTCCTGAGAGGCTGTAAAGCACCCATGGTACCTTAGAGCTGCTGTTTTTTTAGGGATGTTTTCTTCCTAATTGTTCTTTCATTCCTGACAGTCTAGAGGAGGATGTTCCCTGGTTCCCTGGCTTTCTTCTCCTATCTACAGGAAGCAGCAGGTTGCATCTATCACATATCAAGAGCATGTGAAGTGTTTTGTGATCATCTCAGGAAAAAAAGTGCTGTCACAATGTGGCAAAACAGCACTGGAAGAAGAGGAAAGGAGCAGCATGAGCCCCACACTTCCCACAAGGACATTAATTGGCCCATAGATGTGTCGTGGTCTCCCAGCAGGGGTTAAATTGCACCTTAATTGAGATTTTACAGACCAATTTCTAAAAGGCACCAACTCTGAGAGCAGCAGTGGATAAATTCCCTCTTCAGGGATAGAAATATTTCCTTGCAACCACACTGGAAATGCTATAAATATCCATATGTTTGTGCAATAATCCACTCCTAAAAAAGAAATTAGCTGGATGCCTTGGCAGCCACCCACCCAGCGTGGTGTAACCTGCAGCCCAAATTATTTAGCTGGATTTTTGTGGCTCTGTTGTCCATTATTCATGGCCTATTTACAGCTGACAAACATCTCTTGGGCTATTGGCTCCGGGAGGTGACATGTGCTAAATCTCCCTGCGAGGGCTGCATGGGGCTGTAGCCATGAGGAAAATGATAACTCTGAGTGGCTTCCCATAAACTTCCTGGGAGTCAGTGAGGATGGGGACATGCTGCTAACGAGTGCAGTGGACTTTAAACTTTAATCCCTCTCCATTGGGAGTCAACGTGCAGGAGCCTGGGCAAGGCGAGGCTGCTGATGGATGCAGTTCTCCTTCATGGAAGTGTCTGGGGGAGGGTGAGGGTGGCCTGGATGTTTGTTCCAGGGATGTGATGGCAGGAGTGGAACTGGGGCCTGTCTGTGCTTGCAGCTGAGCCCACAGACAGCAGGGTGGAGGGTGAGGGCTGTTTCAGGAGCTGTTCAATACTCAGTTATTGCTGCCCTGTTCCTGGGTGCTGCCTGGAGTACAGACAGGCAAATGCCTCCCTTAGGAATTTCTGCTGGTTTGCTCACTCATGGGACTTAGAATCATATCCTGAGCTGGAAGGGACCCACCAGGATCAATCCAACTCCTGGCCCTGCCCAGACCCCCCAACAACCCCACCCTGGGCATCCCTGGCAGCGCTGTCCAAACGCTCCTGGAGCTCTGGCAGCCTCGGGGCCGTGCCCATTCCCTGGGGAGCCTGGGCAGTGCCCAGCACCCTCTGGGGGAAGAACCTTTCCCTGCTCTCAGCCTGAGCCTGCCCTGGCCCAGCTCCAGCCGTTCCCTGGGTGCTGTCCCTGTCCCAGGGAGCAGAGATCGGAGCTGCAGCCTCCACTGAGATCTCCCCTCACTCTCCCGTCCCCTTCCTTTTCCTTTCCTCCCATAGTTAATCTGATTTCAAATTACCACATTTTCACACCAGCAAGCGCAACATTTTTTAAAGGCCAAATTTGGCTCATGGGACGTTGCCTCATCTGCTTCAGGTTTAAATATGGTTCAGAATGAAACCACCATTTTGGTGTGGAAAAAAAGATTGAAACGCTTCATTCAAAAGTGCCGAAATGAAACGCTTCAATTATGAACCTGAATCCAATCTTTGATTTTGCAAAGAAACTCAAGTCAATTTGAATTACCGAGCACATGTTGCTCCTGGTAAGATCAGCCTAAGTTAATGGTGCCCAGGCCTTTGCTGGTCAAGCCATAAATAAAATTCTCAATGGCTCTGGTAAATTTGTTTTGTCCCTCTTTCCCAGGGAGGGAAATTGTTGTGCGAAGCTGAGATGTAATTAGTCACAGCAAATCACTGAAAAAGGCTGGTGCACAGACAATATTTCTTGGCCCTCAAAGGCAGAGCTTTACTTGCCACACTCCGCTGCCTAATTCCTGATCATTAAAGTAATTCAATTAAACCATATTAAACAGACAGCGACGAAGCTGGGGAAGCTGAGACTGATTACAAATAACCACAGCACACTGAACCAGTGACTTGGACAAGGGACATGCAGGAGACAGTTCAGGGCACCTCAGGGACAGCACGAGCTGGCTGTGGAAAGGAGATGCTGAAAGGAACAGGGAATGCCACGCTCTTCCCACGGCAAAGACAATACCTGTGGATGCTACTGCATTTATGGGCTGGGAGCGTTGTCCACTGCTAATTCCATAGAGCTCAATCTCATACTCAGTGCCCTCTTTCAGCCCTGTTATGTCCTGGGTGCGCTCATGGCCTGGCACTATCAGCTCCAGTGGGTCAGATTTCCTTTTGGTGTCCCTGATTTTTAGAACAAAGCTGTTGAAAACCCCGTCATCTGCAGTCCAGGAGAGACGGAATCCATCTGGAGTGGTGTCTGAAACCAGAAGGTTGTCGACCTCGGGTTCTGCTTCTAAAAAAGGAGAAGATAGCAGTGGGGAAAAGAAATGATTTTTTAATCAGTTGATCAGAGACCTGCCCAAGGTCTGGCTACAGCGCACTGCAAGAATCCGACCACAATTCAAAGCAAGGGAGCAATCTGCCAGCTATTAAAAAAAAAAAAAAAATTATAAATATTAGTGTTACACAGAACAGGATAAATGTGAGTGTGTGCAGGCCCATTCCAACTTTCACTCTGAAACAGCAAATCCACTGCATGGACACACAGGTTCGTCTCCCACATGCAGAGTTACACATGCCAAAGGTGAGTTTCCTGGGCATTTCTCCTTCCCTACACACATAAAGGTGTGACACCTTTATGGCCAATAAAAACAAGCTCTTGTTACAGAACTGCATGCCTGGAACAGTCAGGCCTCCCTCTGTTCTTTTTCTCCATGCAAACCCCTTATTTCATGCACTTCTGGCATCTGTGATGCTCCTGATCGGATGAATCCTTTACTGTGCTCCTAAACAGCAAAGGGGAATCACGAAAATTCCTCTCTCAAACAGCACCCTTCAGCCTAAATGCAAGACCCGCTGCCTCTGGTTAATGAACCCATTCAAAAGGATCCCAAAGGCTGTAAGTTATTAATTACCTGCAGAACACCTCTAACTCAGTATGGCCAGGCACCTTTACCAAGAGAAATGCTGCTGGAGTGGTTGTGTCCTGCAGCATTGCACCTCCAATGCAATCCTTCCTTCCACACACACACATTCCTATTTATTTCCTCTCAAACCTCCCACCAGCTCCCCCCCCCAGCTTCACTGCTGCCCAGAAAGGATGAGAACTGATGGTTTTGGGGCCAGAGAATCAGCCTGCAATGATTTCCCAAGAAAGTTCAAGTGCTGCTGAAACAGCAGCTCTGATGTGGTTGGAAACATGAGCTGCTTTGAGGAGAGAGGTGCCAACTTTAGGGGTGGCGATGATCCCACTGTGGGTGGAACCCACACGGAGAGGGAAAGAAAGGAGGCCATGGGAAGAAGTCCATGGCTGTTCCTGAAGGTCCTGATGGGCTGGAAAGTTGGAGAATGATGCTGTTGGAGAATGCTGATGTGCCCAGCTGTTAACAGGACGAGCTCTGCATGCAGCCATTCTTCTTTAAAGACTTTGTTAGAGGTACCTGCAAGACCATGAGGAACTTTCACCCCTCAGCCCCCCACATGCTCCTCCACAGGATCCCTCACAGGGAAACATCAAGTTAAAGGGAGCAGAATTCCACTGGTGAACCCATCAGTCACGAGGAGTTACGTGGAGCCACGATGCAGAGAAGGATGCAAAAGCCAAGGTTTGCATGAAACATCTTCCGTGTGAGAGGGAAAGCGAGAGAGAAAAGGGTGGAAGGGAACAATTTGCTCACATTGAAATACCTGTAACAGCCACAGCGCTCAGGGGCTTTGTTTGGTGCCCCTTGGCAAACCCATAAAGCAAAACCTCATAGCCAATGCCAGTAATTAGGCCTTTAAGCTTCAGTTCTCTCTGGGCTCCCGAAAGGAGAAACTCCTGTGGGTCCAGCAGCTTGCCAGAATCCACCACGACTACAAGAAAGTTGTCAAAGGCATTCTCCGATGCCATCCAGGACACTGTGAACCCATAGGGGTTCATATCAGACACTGTTAGGTTTTCCAGTGGGGGCATGGCCTCTAAAAGAAGGGAAGGTGCAAAAACACACACACACACACACAAAGAAGAGAAAAACATTGCAAATTAGAACATGTCACAGATTCCACCAAACAAAAATCACTTTTTTTCCCCCTAGTGTGGATTTAATAAAAGGGCACAGCCAGGACAACATGAGGATTTTCAATGGAGCTCAATGTTGGATTTTCCTTAAGGATGTCTCAGGACCTCCTCTCACAAGCTCCATTGAAGCTCCTCCCAGGCTCACTGTGTAAGCACATTTCTCCTGCTAAGAAAGGAGAAAGTTCACTCTAAGAAAGTTATAACCAAAACTGCTTTAGACTCATTTAAAGCTTTCACTTCTTTTTACTTCTCTCCACCCTCAGTGCTTTAGGGCCAAGCCTCAGTTTGGGCATTCACAACTCCTGTGTTTTGCTTTTTTACCTATTTCACATGAATATCTCCAGCTTTAATTTTCAGTGCTGATGGGGTCAGAGGTGCCAGGACAGGAACGTTAATCACTCAGGGTCACAGCCAGGGCAAATCAGCTGCTGCTGTGCTCTGTTGACAACTTAAAGAAATTCCACCAAGGGGTCCTTTTTTCACATCAGTGTGACATTTGTCAAAGTGAAAAGATTTGGAAAACTCTTCAAAATTTACCCACCAAGTCTCAGCAAAAAAAAAAAACAAACCAAAAAGGCCAAAGTTTCACAAGATTCTTGGTGTATTTTGCTCACTCAAAATCTGACAAGTCAAATAGGAAGATCAGGTGGCTCTGCTAAGCCCTGGACTTGATCCTGGATCCCAGGCATTTCTTGGATTTCTCCACATTATTTGTCCAGCCTTGCTCTGCTGGCTCAGGAGCTGAATCATCCAATCTTCCAACCTCTCAAATGCCACTCACTTCAGAAAATACCAGTTAGTTAAAGGCAGAACCTTCTCCTGAAAGGGGCTTTGGGTCTGCTTTTGACATTTCACAAAGGCTGAAACGGATTTTCTTAGAACTTGGCATAAAAATTCCCTCCTGAAGTGTTAGAATTTGTAAGTCCTTATGTATTAATATTTACACATTTGAGTGCCAGAGATTCAGCTCAGATTTACTCATTTTAGAGATATTTTTGCATCTTTTTTACTTCTAATCAGGCAATCCCCAAGACTCACATTTTGGGTTGGTCTCTGGAAGGGAACATCACGGGACAGGAGGTGTTCCACGAGCCAGTCCTGTCTGATGCAACTGCTGAGCAGCAGGCAAATTTCTCCCTCAGACTTCAGGAGTTAAAAAAGATTATCAGACATGGGAGAAAGGCTCCAGAGGGGTCTTAATGACAGAATCATGGAATCACAGAATAATCTGGGTTGGCAGGGATGTTAAAGCTCATCCAGTTCCAACCCTGCCACGGGCAGGGACACCTTCCACTATCCCAGCTTCCTCAGAGCCCCATCCAACCCGGCCTTTTAGCTCCCCTTAAACTAATCCTGCTCCTAGGAGTTTTTTTAAGGTCAACATTCCTGTCCTGACCCCTCCTCGTACCAGGCTTCCAAACAAACCCATTGCTGCTGGCGAGATATTCCGTGCTGGGGGAGAGCCTTTTTTTTGGGATGCACAATTCCCTGAGCCAAGAAAGGGACTCCAAAGCTCCGAGCAGGTACCTGTGGTGACAAAAGCAGTGAGGGGCTCTGTGTGGACACCTGCCCTGGTGGTGCCCTGAATGTGAATGTCGTAGGCAGTGTGATCTGTGAGGCCTGAGATGTGGGTGCTGCGGGTGCCCCCCGGCACCGTGAGCTCCTGGGCTTCCTGTGCCGCCAGGGAATCTCGGATTTTGATAACAAACGTGGCAAAGGGCCCGTCTCGGGTGGTCCAGGACAGGTTGAAGCTGTCGGGGGTAATGTTTGTGAGGGTGAGCGTGCCCAGCTGTGGCTCAGCCTCTGAGGGAGAAAGGAACACAGGTGAACAGGCAGCTTTACACCAGGGAGGTGGGGGAATCAGCACAGGGGGGTTGTTAGGTGCTCAAAAATAATGTTTTAGCCTTGTTTCGCTGTGGTTGAATAAAAAAAATAAAATCATTTTTGAAAAGCAGCATTTCCAGAGCTGTTTTCTCAGGTTTTGGAAAGAAGCCACTGAAATTAGTGCTGACTTTTAGTTTATATTTTGTCATTAAATTTTCTTAAATAATTTGCCTAATGAAATGTGGGCGTGGTTTACAGAAGCACCAATGACATACACATACAAACTGCAGGAATTCCATACTGGGAATTTGATGGGAATACAGACCCACAGCAATTCCAAAATAGAGAAAGTGGGATTCAGGCATTCAGGCAGGAATCCTTGGAGTCACAGTTCAGGTTCTGTTTGGTGTTTCTGTTGCCTGGAGTTGGAGATACTTCTATTTTTGGACCCTGAGGTTTATGAGGGGTTTCAGGCCTAACAGTGATTATCTCAGCACTAATCTCAGGCCAAAACCTCCCTGGACCCCACAGATAAGGTGTTCCTCATCCTCTGGTTAGGCACATTCAGAGAATATCTAATAAACAATAAACCCCACAACGCTGCTCTTGCTCTCCTGCCTGACTGTTCAGCGGTCAGGGCACCTCCTTAAGAAGCAAAGACTTTTCTGCTGGAGGAAATTCAAATTCACATCTCTGCCCTCCCAGGAGAGAAGATTGTCCTTCAGGAGAGGGAGAGCTCCTTACCCATTCTCTTTTAAACCTCCTCCAACTCCACTTAGCACAAAAATCATTAAAGTTTCATTAAAGCCCAGAGAGAGAACAAACATGACCCAACAGTCAGAGGGGCAGAGAATCCTGCGTTTGCTCTCTGGGCTGATTTTCTATTTTTTATGTTGCCAACTGAGCAGGAACCAAGAACACCTTGGGAAATGCAGCCAGTGAGACACAGAAAAATAATGATGGAAAAGTGATCCATGCTGGGAGAAAAGTCAGAGAGAGGCATCCCACTGGCAGAGAGAGCGGTGAAAGAGTGAAATCTTTTCCTTTGCTAAATCAAGAACAGCTGCAAGATGTTCCAACTTTTACTCCCGTCCCTCATTCCAAGACTTTTAATAACAATCTACCTCTTTCTCTGGAATTGTCTGGGAAGAGGTGAATGGAAGTGGCCCCGATTAAGGACACAGAGGTCACAGAGGTCATGCTATCAACCAGTGACCATGGATGCCTTCATGGCCAGGAGGGAAGGTGCCACCATGGTGCTTCTGAAGACAGGCAAGGAGATGAGAAAATATCCACAAAGCAAACAGGTTTGGGTGGAAAACCCAGCAAGATGGAGCCCTCAGCCCCACATGCAGCTCAGAGAGGGCAAACGGAGCCTTTCCAACCTCATCCTGGCATGGCCACATTCCTTCCCATGCCACCTGCATCCCATCAGGCACATTCCCGTCACGACAGCCTGACTGCCAGGAATGCTGCATGCAAAATGAGCTGGAATCATATCCTCAGGCAAGTCTTAGTGATCTCCTGCCATCCTGGAATCACCAGCACCACGGGAAAATCTCTGACACCCAGGGAAACAAGACAGGCTGTGGAGACTCAAAGGAAGCAATGCAAGGGACAGAGTGGTGGGCTGACCACCAAGAAAGGGGGAATTTGCTTTTGGAGCCCTGCTCTGTGCTGAGGACATAAAAATCCTGGGCTGAGAAAATATCAGAACCAGCGGGTGGTGGCCAGACCACTCCATGCAGTTCGGGTTGGTCATTTCACATGCTGCACCGAGCTCCCACCAGAGACACAAATGCCTGGGGACACATTTGGGTTTGAGGGGGACCAAACTGACATGCAGGTGCCTCTCCAGGCTGAGAACCACATGAAGGCCTCCCACCCCCAGCAAAGCAAGTGAGGGTGGGATGAACAACTTCATTCAAGACCAAGTGCAAAGACGCTGAGCGAAACACATCAACCATCTGGGGCAAGGCAATTATATATACACAGGACTTGCAGACAGGTGTGTATATATAAGGAAACCAATCATGGTTTACTACCACCTCTCTTAATGCTGGGGGCACTTTTTCAGCCTTTTCCATCTCCTCAGATCTTTTTCCAAGCCCTCTCAGTGTATTTCAGCCTCCCCTCACGGTGATCTCCCTATAATTCCCCGAAGGAGCGACGATGAGTTGGAGCCACGTTTTAGAGCAGTTGGGTGGACAGCAAGAGAAAGGAGAATAAAAAGCAAACCTGGAAGGTGAAACGGTGAAATACCTGTGGTTGCCATGGCTGTCAAGGTCTGCCCACCTTGCCCATCAATTACCCCATGGAGCTGGACTGTGTAATTAGTGGCAGCTTTGAGGTTGGTCACTACAGAGTGCCGGGAGTCCCCCGGCACTGTGAGCACCAGGGAGTCCAAGGGGAAGTCAGAGTTCCTGACTTCCAGAATAAAATGGTCAAAGGCCTTGTCCTGTGCCTCCCAGGTGAGCGACAGGCTGGCTGAGGTAGCGTTTGATACACTGAGTTTGCTAAGGAGAGGTTCCTCTACTATGGGAAGAAAAACAAATGGAAATGTATCACAGTCATTAAAAGCCAAAGCAACAAAATAAATTAATAGAGAAGTTCGAATTCACACGACCACAGGTGCCAAAGGTCACCCAGCCTTTTGTTTCCCATACCCCTGCAGTCACCCTGACCCTGCCACCCATCATTAAATGAGGATATTCACAGTCTGCTGCTGCTGCTGGAAACTGAAATTATATTATCTGATAGCTGAGATTTGATATTTTGCTTTCACTGACCACGTTACTCCATTCCTCTGACAAATCACTATGGCAACTTTACCTAGAGGGGCAAAATTTGGTGGAGGTGTTAAACGATCACAATGTGAGCCATTATCTGCCTACAATAACAATGCCCTGTTTCTGTAGTCCAGTCCTCACTTTCCACTCTCATCCTGAACATTTGGCTTCCCTGTCTTTTCTGGGAAAACTGTCAGCTGTAAAACCTTGAGATGTGCAATGTGCCAATGCCTGCCTGTTCCATTCTCTGACATCAACTCAAATGGACTTTTTCAATCTCTCACCCAACATAACCTGAATTCTGAAGCTGAATTCAAGCAGTGAACGTGCCTTGCAGGATTGTGCTGGCACAGACTGAAACGTGCCTGACATTTTTTGGGAGAATCAGGGTGAATCTGTGTCTAGAAATCAGCTTATCTGAGAGGAACTGTCTGCTCTGCGCTGTGCGACAGATGCAAGCGCAGGTTGGAAGGTGAACATCAGGAATCACCTCCCGCTTGGTTCTTGGGAAATCTGCTTTGCTTCTCATCTGCCTCAGAGGCTGCCCCAACCTCAATGTCTGAACTCATTGTGTGAATGAAATCCCAGCACCATGTGAGTGCCTGACTTTGCTGGATGGGATGGCAGCTCAACATTCACAGCTCACAATGTCCCCGGCTGCTCTTCCTTGGAAGGTGTCAAGGGAGAGGATTAGGAAATGGGTGGGCTGGCGGGGTAGCTGAGGGCAGGGAAAGGGGCACAACCTGTAAGGAAGAGTTAAAAAAAGCAGAGTTAGCACTGAGGTAGGTTCTGTGTACCTGTGGTAGCTGCGGCACTGATCGCCTGTGTGCGGAACCCGCGAGAGATCCCGGAGAGGTAGACAATGAAATCAGTGCTGGGAGAAAGCCCTGAGATATGAGCAGTCCTTGAGTTGCCTGAGACATTGAACTCCATGGGCTCCAGCAACCTGTTAGAATCAATAATTTCAATGGTAAAGACGTCGAAGTCCCCGTTGGAGGCTGTCCAGGAGAGGTTGAAGCTTGCGGGAGTAATGTCGGAAACCATTAGCTCAGCGACGCCGGGCTGCTCTCCTGGGGAGGGAAACAACACCGGTCAGAAGGGCCCCCCTGCACCTCCTCCTGCTCTCAAAGGCTCCTCTCTGCCATGCCTGGCAGCACTCCGAGCTGGGGAAGAGGGTGTGAGTAAAAGCTTGCTACAAGCAGACAGGTACTAAGGGGAGGAAATCAAATGAAAGCGTCGCAAAATGTTAAATAAGAAAAAAGAAATTAAAATAAGCTTTAAAACTATGGCTATTTCCCTTTCTCTGCAGGAGCAGCCATGTCTTTGAGGTCTGAGCATGAAAGCAGATGCAAAAAGGACTTTCTTGAATGTCCCTGGGGCATTGGGAAAAGACAGCTTCCAGTTTTAGGAGAAGCTAAAACCAAAGCTGTTGCTTTATCCAAAGCAAAATCTCGTGTTTTGTTTACTCTTCCACTCTCCCTTTCAGCTTAAGCCTATGAAAGCTGGCTTGTAATTTTGGAGCTGGAGCCAAAATGCAAAACAGGGAGAGATGCCTTGGGGTTTCTTCCTCTCTGCAGACATCCCCGTAGCGTTACAGGAAGGTTCAGCTATTTCTAACAATTGGAAGTCCCCAGAAGGGAAGATTTTGAAAAGCCGGGTGCTGAGCCTGACCCAGAAAGGGAAGGGAAAACCTCAGCAGGGCATTTTCTGCTGTTTTTATGAGGGCGAAAGGAAGGCAGCACACTGCTTATTTAGGCAGGACACCCGTGATGTGTTTCCTGCTTTGTCTCCTTTGTCCAGCACGTTGCTCTGTTTTCCGTGGGCATCTGCTCCCAGCTCCCGATGAGGACTCTCAAAGCTCAGCACTTTCACTGGGACACAGCACAGACACATTCCTGCCCAAGCCAGGCTGCTTAAAGCACTACAGAAACAAGCCAGCTCTGCTGCACTTCATGGTTTAATTCTGATTAGTTCTTCCAGGTGCTTTCATCCCCTTCTGTGCTGGGTAATATGTGCTTGGGGGAATCTGGTAAGAGCCAGCTCTGGCTGTCTCACGGTGACAGGAGGTTGCAAAGGGCTGCAGCGAAGCCCAGAGGCAGCAGAAATCGTCTACAAGAAATTATCTGAAGGAAAGGCTACTGGTGCCCCTTAAGTGCCAATTAATTCACACTCTGTTCATTACCAGTGAGCACAACTCCTGGGAGGACCAGAGAGCCACACAGCAGAGATGTAAATATACATTTATCTCTCATGGTCAAAGCTTGTGATAAGCTCTTATTTAAAATTGTTGCCTTTCACATGATCAGCCAGAAAATTGTTTTCAGGGCTCTTGCTGAATTTCATGCAAGCTCCTGATAAGGCAGAGCTCACCTTCCTCCTTTCAGGCCAGTTTTATGCCAGGGTAGTTCTGCTGAATTTGATCTTTTCATTATCTTTTTCAGGCCAATCAGATTGTTTAATGATCTTAGATGGCTTAATGCATTTTATTAGTCTTATTAGGAATTAATTTGTGTCCTTTCCTGTATGAGAACATATAAAAGGTGTTTGTCCTTGCCCTGAGTCAGACACACACAGCTTTACCACGCTGACTCTGAATTCACACAGAAGCTACTGCAGAATTTCAGGGGCAGCTTCTGGAGGGTAAAAACTGAACACACTCTCAGCCTTTGAGTATCTGGGCAAACAGAGAAAAGATTTTTCTAGTTTTACCAGGCAACCTGGCCTTTCCCAAGCAGGTGCAACAGCCAGCTGTGTTTGCTGTTAGTGTCAGCCAGGTGAGTGAGGAAAGGGAACAAAAGAAATCTGTTCCGAGGTGGGAGGGAAAAGCATTCCTAAAAGAGGGAAGGGCTGCACCAGGGCACTGAGGCTCTGGCTGGAAAGCCTGCCCAGGAGGCAATTCCACACCAGAGATGTCCAGCCAGGCTTTAACGAGCTCAGGGCACCCCATGCAAGGCTGACCCAGAGAGCAGGATTTGCCCAGCACTCGGAAGAGCTCTGGCTCACATCCCTGTCGGGAAAGAACGTGGGGCTGGAGGAAAGATACCTGTGGTGGTCTCAAGAGAAAGGGGGTTGGTCCTGTAGCCCCGAGTGAGCCCCTGAAGGGTGATGTTATAAGGAGTGTTGGCCTTGAGGCCGGTGACATCCACAGAGCTCAGTGCCCCCGGGACTGTGACATTCCGGGTTTCTTCGGGGTTGCCAGACTCCTGCACCTGAATGATAAAGTTCTCAAAGGCCCCGTCGGCTGCTGTCCAGGTGAGCTGGAAACCATCCCAGCCAGTCTTTGATACTGATAATCCTCCCAGCTCAGGTTCCTCCTCTGGATAAGGACAGAGAGTCAATCCGTTACGCGGGTTACAGAGCGGTGCTGAGGTCGGATTATTTAATGAGGTTCTGTGTTAATGAATTTCACGCGTAATCAGGGCCACAGAGATGCCCCCCCCATGCCACATTTATATTCTCAGCTGCCCCAGATAACTACAGTAAAGTATCTTTGGACACATGGCAAAACAGAGCAGTGAGAAAAGAATTGTAATAATTAATAAATATTTAGAGGCTGCTCACAGAAAGCAGCTCATAGAGAACCTTACAGCTGTGAGTGCTTTGTCAACATTAATTACAACTCCCTATGACATGAGTTGTTATTACTATAACAACTTTACTCAGTGTTTGCCATTGCCAGTAACTGTGTTGTAAGAGTAGGAAAGACACAATTTAGAGTGGTTGGGATTTAGATATTTATGCTTTTAATTGCATCCACTGCTTAAACTTCCAAGCTATTTCTAATCCAAAACAATAAAGAAGCAGAAAATGCCTCCATGTCTGCGTGTCTTTCATGGATTTGTCTTCCCTTAGCACGTTATTCTGCCCACAAAACCTTCCTGTGGGTGGAAACAGGACTTCCAGAGTTACCGATATTAATCTAAAATCAAAATGTTCATTCAGAGAAATGAACATTCTCACAAACACCCCACAGGGGAGGCTAAGGGAGCTGGGAGCCATCAGAGGTAACTCTGATGCTGTTAAATCTGAAAGTTGAGGTCATTTGCTCAGCAAGGATGGAAAGTTCCTTGCGACAAAGGCGATACAACTGCTTTCTCATGAACAGTCATATGGCAAAATGAGAGAGCACTGCCTGATTTTTCTACCTGGAAACTCCTGTGTGCTCTGTCACTGACCTGCGGCCTCTGATGATTTTCTAGCACCCTTCCAATTTATTTGAATGGCTGATGCACAAGTGTTACAGTAAGAACAGAGTGCCTCTGAATAATCCCATTCTTCATGACTGAGAATTCATAAGAGATGCTGCGTGAAGGGAAAGGGATCTGATTTGCCAATTTATGCATATTTGAATACAGGAGTTAAGAGGGCCCTGGAATAAATTAAATTTAGGCTCAACAGCATCACTCATATAAGCTTTCACCCTGTAAAACCAGAGTGATTATTGCATGACTGCTCAAAGCCTTGGACAGGCAGCTGGGGCTGGATTTTCTGAGGTTGAGCACTCACAGATCATAATGATCTCCAGTAAAATTCATTAACAAATCAGTAAATTGCTGCTATTCAGGAACACAAGTTTTGTTGAGCTTTTCCCATCCTGTTAGAAGGGAAGAGATTGGTTATGACATAACGACGATGTTCAACAACAATAAAAGAAATTCATTAATCCAGAGCTGTCTTCCCTTATCAGGAAGAGAAAGGAGATTCATTGAGGTAAAATATGAATTCGGCCAAAATAGGACTGTTATCTGGGAAAGGGAAACAGAAAGGGAACTGGTTGTATCAGAAATCATGATCTGTTGGTGGCAACAGAAACAAATAAAGCAACCACATTTCCTTAAAATGAAAGTGAAACTAAAGTTACAGAAAGGTTAAATCTTTTAAATAGAAGCTTGGTCTCATGGAATATAGGGAATGTAATCCTGAATATTACCTTGGACTTAATGACTCCACAAATGAATTTGTGGGTGAGAAAGAGTGGTTTCCCTCACTGATATTAACACACATATATCCCACATTAAATTCATGTGCGTCAGGGGAATGTGTGGCTTTGGGTACAAACAAACAAGAAAAAGCAAAATGAAAATGAAATGAATACATGGAAAATACTCTGATACCACAGACAGCATCAGTGTGCCTTGTTTAGCAGGCAGAATGCTGTAACAGCTAATGGAAAATTTGGAAAACGATCAAACTGTAGAATAACAAGAGCAGCAGCACTCAAACACTTGATTTAACAGCGAGGGGAATAGGTGGGCAGAAAAAAAAGAGAACTCTGGGAGCTTTAGGTGGGTGGGTGACAGCCAGAGAGTGATTCAGTGGTGAGATGAATGAACAGAGCTGAAAGCTGTGTAAAAGGGAAACTGGATGGATAACAAACATACACTCCTTCCCAGGCTGGAATACTTCTTACTGTCAGCTTAGGAAACAGCTCAATATCTCTTGCTAAAATCTCCAGGCTGAGCCTGGCCTGAATGTGTCTGTGGTGTGGTGTTGGCCTTTTGAGGAATTCCACTGGAATGTTTCACTGGTGATTTTACTAAAAAGGATGCTCGTGTGCTGCCAGGACATTTCCCCAGCTTCCTGGGATGGAGCAAGCAGTATTCTGTATCACTTCTTGCTCCCGACTCTGGGATTTTATATTATTCCCCAAGAGGGGCTCTCAGCCACTTTCTAAATCTTGTGTGAGACATGATGACCCAGCAAGGTTTTCTTTTTAGTCCCTTTTGCCTAAACCACTCTCCCCTCTCTTAACCAGCTGATTAAACTGGGCTTACAGCACCTGTGCACCTTGAATTTTGTGAAGAAACCACTGCAGCACATCACAAGCCAGCAATGCTGGAGCAGCTACCACTAAAAACCCTCACCCTGAGCTCAGGCTCCAGGTGCTCTCAGAGGAGGACTCAGCTGAACAAATGGACAATCTTCCCTGGCAACTTCAGTTTCCCAGTGGTCAGCGCTGCCCTTTCCCATGGAACTAACTCACCTAATCATTCTTGCTGATGTTTCTTTGAGTTTGTATAAAAAAGGGTGGTGCAATCCGAGCCTTGGAGAAGCCAGGAGAGGAAGAGGGAGTGACGCACGACACGGACAAGGGCCTTTGGTAAACAGCATAAATCTTCTGAGAAACGTTCAGCAGAATGGAAAAGTTACTTCTCCAAGCCATGCTCTGCTGTACAAACTCACTTCCAGAGGCAAGACAGTATCACATCCACGATTCATCAACAGTTGCTGCACAGTCTGGGTCCTTCAGCAGAGGAATTTGAGCTTGGCTCTTGGTTTCTCTAATGCTCACTCATTTATCTCCCTCAGCCCTGATGTACTGCCATCCATCCTGCTCCAGGCCCCACATTGTGCTCTGCAGGCAGGGCTCCAGAAGCAGAGCAGGAGAGAACAAAGCTGCAGTCTGAGTGCTGAGCTGCTCAGAGCTGGGTTGCGTGCTCACCCTACAGATGAGCTGCTGCTCTGCTGGGACATTCTCAAGGCAAGGTCCCTCCAAGGAGTAAAATGCCTCATTTTCTGAAATTTCGGAGTCAAACCTTAGTGCAGTGCTGGGTGGGACCCCTGTGACACCTTCACTAATAACAGAAAGGAGTTTCCTGTTGCAGCCACAGCTTCCAGAGGAGCAGAGTGCTGCTCTCAGCCAATCCACACACCTTGATTTTATAGGCAGTGTTGGTTTGGAGGCTGGCAATCCCAGCACCCAGGGGTTCTCTGGGCAGGAAGGGCTCTGCTGTGACACTTCCATGTAGTCCAGCACAAAACTCCTCTATTCACACGCCACGAGACACTAAAGCTGTGTGGTCTGTTCCCCTCAGGACCACAAGGTCCCTCAGGGATTACCCCTGCATCCCTGAAGCCTCTGGAGTAAGAAAACTCCCAGAGCCAGGGAGCTCCTCTGGGTCAGGACTCAGTGCCTGCATTAGGGTTACACTACAGAGCTGCAAAGACAAACAAGCAAATGGAAATGTGAAATATTCAGTCTTTCCTGTTCAGCAAAATTTAGCAGACTTCACTCTGTAATCTTTGCCATCCCTTGAGTGCAGGATCAGGGATATCAGTTCAAAAAGACTTTGTCACTTGAGCTGCGCTTCATTCCTATGAAGAGACAGCAGCCACGGTGGGTGCCATCCTGCACTTCCATAGATTTTGTGATGTGTCCTTTGCTAGAGGTTCAGGAGATCTGAATGTTTCAGCTGCCTGTGTAGGAAGAGTTGATCCAGATAACAGAGAGTAGGAAGAGTGTGAGGGGAGAAAAGGCTCCAACAGGAGATTCCCAGCTCTGGAGCTGAAAGGAAGCTTTACCCTCAGTGCTGTAAAATCCACTGTGCAAGCAAATAAAAATGATGTGTGGGAAACTCCTGAACACCTGCTGGCCTGACTGAGCCACCAAGAGCACGGGAAGAGCGTGAGATGAAAAACTGGCAATGTGCAGGAGCAAAGGAAGATGGAAAGAAAAGCTCTCAACCCTTGTGCAGTGTCTGGCTGAGCAGCAGGGGTGGCACAGACCCTCTGAGCAGCAGGATTGTCTCCTCCTCCCACCAGGAAGAGCCAGGCCAGTCCTGGCTGTGCTGCTGGCACTTCCCACTTCACTCTCTCCCTGCCCGCTCCAAGGACTCTCCCCGGCAGTGTAATGGACCCAAGGTCCCTCAGAACTCTGCAAGAGAGGGCAAAACAAGATTGTTTGGCTTAGCCTGAGGGCTTGGGACCTCCCAAGTGCTGGAACGTGGATAAAGAGGAGTGTCTTGAGGGTAGATGGAAAAGCAAACTGAAGAGATCACTTGTCTTGTACTGCCCAGGCTTCCAGAGAATTTCTGCTCCCTGTGCTCTGTGTTTGGATTTGTCCATTCCTACGCAGGAGAAAGGTCACAGAGCCAGGCTATATCAACTGCTGCTCCCAGGAGCCCACTGCAGAGCCCTCTTTGTTTACTGGTGCTCTGAGTAAAGACAGAAAGCAAATACAACGGCCAGATGAAGGTATTTCTAAAGAAAAGAAAAAAAGAAAAAGGCAAACCAGGAAAAAGAAGCCACCTTGTGAAGCTTTGGAAGCTGGTGCTGGAAAGAGCAGGCTGTGAGATTCCACAGCACATTGTTTCTGCCTGTTCACCATCACTGCAGACTTCTCTGAAACCTCTCAGTCTTCCAGCAGAGAAAGTTGGGAAAACTGAAGCCTGCTCACTCCTGCCACATAAACCTTCAGCTTCCTTTCTTCTGAATGTACCTCAAGGTTTCCTAATTTTTCCCTGCACTGGACATAGGCCTGACTTAGGCATCAAACAATTCATTCAGGTCTGATGGTTTCCAGACCATAGAGCTCTCTGATGGATTGCTGTCTGCATAAAGCATTCAGAGGTTGTGCTGGCATGAACACTGCCAGGGAATATGAAGCCAGCTTTGATCATTTAAGCTGTGTAGTTATTAATTTGTAAAATCCACAGTGTCTGGCAGATGGTCTTTGGGGAGAAAAGGATAAACACCTTGATATCCCATCTAAGGCAAATAACTGTAATCCAACTAATCCTGATTTCACTGTCTCTGCTCACTTAGAGCAGTTAAAACTCTGCCTCACAGGATTTAGGCTGAGAAACCAAAAGGTTCCAGACTTACTTGTGTTCTACACTGAGATATAATTCTATGTGCAACAAACTTTGGGTAAAAGTGTTTCACAAAGGATTAAATCTTGTTCAGTAAGTCCTCTGGTACTGGTCAGTGGGAGTGGTTTGTGCAAAGGGAGACGGCAGAAACAGACAAATGTAAGTCCCAATAGCCACTGGCAATGGTGGCTGGAACCAGACTGGGGCAGGAGCCTTTCCCACTTTTGGATGAGAAAACTGAAATAGGGCAACATCAGAGCCCCACTGGCCCTGCTGAGGGATGATGGCCTGCTGTGAAGAGAATCAATTAGGCAGGAACAAACAATGTTAAACACGTTCTGGTTGCTCGTCCTCTCAGCTTTTTGGCTGTAGAAAGCAAAACACGTTAGAAGACATGACGTACAAAAATACCCAGCCTTGTCTAAAACAAAGGATGAGTTCTACATCCATGCAGGATCCGTGGCTGAGTTCTTCGTGAGGTCTCTCAAAGGATGAGCAAGAAATCATTGGGAACATGGAGGTGAACACAGCAAGGAGGGAGATACAGAGCTATCCTTCAGTCTCTCGTGCTGGCAGCGCTGTGTCTGCAGGAGGTTCCCCAGGTATGGATTAGAAAATCAGGTGAAGTTATCCCTGGGATAGTCCTTGCCCAGTGACCACCAAAAGCTGTTACTCACCCGTGGAACCCTTGACAGTGGTGGGTTTGCTTTTGTGCCTGCCCTTCTCTGCCAGCAGGCTGATGGTGTACTCCGTGCCTGCATCCAGCCCCCGCAGCAGGAAGGAGGTGCTGTCCACAGGGATCTCCACCTCGCTCTTCTTCCCGGAGGGACCGGTGTAAACCAGGCGGTACCGGTCAAACTTGGCCACTGGCCTTCTCCAGCGAAGGGACAAGGTGGTTTCCGTGGGGTCGCTGACTTCCAAGTCCTTGGGGTTATCAAGATCTGCAGGGTGAAAAAAAGCAAAGTTGAGGTGTCTCTGAACTGTTCTGGGACAGTTTTTCAGGCATCTGGAGAGTAACATCTCCTCGGGGTGTCTGGCAGCAGCTCAGGGTCTGCCCACCTTTGGGGCCTTCTGAAATGGGTAGAGGATGATGATGTTCTCCTTTACAGACAAAACCAGAACAAATCTCTCCCATTTACACTCAGGAAGCAGAAGCAAGGCCTCCAGATAATTTGCCTGGGAAAAGGGGGATAATGTGAGAAAAATTCTGGATTGGAAGGTCAGTCAGGAGTACTGCAACCACTCTTTGTCACATCAACCTTTTGGCCACCACCACCATTCCTGCCAGAAACCCTCACAGACAGAGGATGGGCAGAGTGATCAGTGTAAGTGTAATTAGCATTAAGGAGCTCACCTGGAGATGAAACTCCAAGAACATTAAGAGGAACAGGAAAAAGAAGTCAGACTCAGAGGTCAAGACCTTTGGGGAATTTTTTTCTTTTCCCTGAGGGGAAATGTAGCAAAATGAAATCAAGGACTTCCTAAAATATCTCTTCCAGCATCTCTTAGAAATGAAAGAGTGGCTCCACCTGAGTTGCTGCCTCCTCCAGAGCACAGAGGGGATCAGGACACTCACCAGTGCCAGCATTGATGGTAGCGGGAGCACTTTCCCTGTCGTTCCTCACTGCTGTCACTCCAATGCCATATTCAGTTCCAGGCCTCAAACCTACGAGGTGAGGAGAATATGAGCTCCTGTCCATGGAATATGCCTGCAGGCATTTGTTGGAATAAGGAAGGCTGAATGGATGCAAGGTAAGAGATCTGCTTTCCTCTGTGCAGAGAATTGAGGTTTCTGTTGACCCTCCAGCTGACAAACTGCAGACTAGCACCAGTGAATCCCACCCCTAGCACATGAAAATGCCTTTTGAGTGAAGCCACTTCCACAGAGCTGCTTAGGATTAAGGGAACTGACTCACTGCATTCAGGGATGCACGTGGAAGTGAAATGGTTCCATACCTTCTGCTGGCTGCTTATCCATCTGCAGGTGTGTAAATCCATTTCACATGGATTTTAATTCAATTTGGTCTACTGAGAATCACAGAATCATGGAATAGTTTGAGTTGGAAGGGACATTAAAGATCCTGTTCCATCCCCTGCCATGGGCAGGGACACCTCCCACTATCCCAGGCTGCTCCAAGCCCCATCCAACCTGGCCTTGGACACTTCCAGGGATCCAGGGGCAGCCACAGCTTCTCTGGGCACCCTGTGCCAGGGCCTCCCCACCCACACAGGGAACAATTCCTTCCAAACATCTAATCTAAAATTTGTACCCTCTGTTTGTACCTCCCATGTGTAGTGACCACAAGGACATTTTTTCTCCATGTCCTGTGCCCTGGGGCGACACGAACAATGTGACATCGGTGACAATCTCTCCATTCCCCTACCTGTGAGTGTAGCTCTGGTTGTGGCCTGGCTGCCCTTGGGCACCGTGATCTCCACGTGGTCCCCACCAGAGATGGGGGCAAACTTAATTCGGTAATTATCGACGTTGGCGTGGCTGTTCTTCCACTCCAGGGTGATGCTGTTGTCGGTCTGGGACACCCGCTTCAGGTTCCTTGGAGCATCCAGGTCTGGAATCAACCAAGCAATAAATAAATAATTGGGAATATTTCTCTTCTGACAGCAGTCTCTTGTGACAGTGCTTTTCAGCAGGTGAAATGACCCATAAAGTTTCCTCTCACATGATTCCTGTTATGTCTTAACTACAACAGCCAGAGTTCTTCTAGCGTGAAAAGCAGAGTTCAGCAGCTTCAGTCCAAGAAATTTAGCTTTTATCTCCTGAGACAAAAGTAATATTTTCAATTGCAATAACTGGTTTTTACTACAAAACGGGTTTGTGGAAAAACATATTTGGATGAAAATACTGTTTTTCCTTATAAATACCTCAGCTTTCAAAAGGAAAAAAGACCAAACAACTGGTCATCACTAGAATTTCTGTTCAGTGACATCTTGCATTCATGGCTGGAAGGAACTCTAAGTCTCCAAATAAAAGGTGAATATTATAGAGAAATTCAATGAGCTTTCATTTTTCACACCTACTGTAGGCTCAAATCCTGCTCCAAAACAACAACTGTATTTTAGGATGAAAAGGGACGTAATTCTCAGCTCCCTTAATGCATCAAGCCTTGATAACTTGCTAAAGGACCCACTCTTTCCAAAAACATTCCCAGGATCGCTGAGGAGCACAGTAAATTTATAAAAGTATGACAGGAAATATTTACAGAACTGAAGAAGAAAAAAAACCAGTTCTCTGCTTCTAGACTAATTAGGCAAAGAAAATAAGGTGGAATAAGAACTATGGAAGACATTTAGCTCATCAGACAGACAAATGATCCTGAGGAATTTGCTTTTTGAAGTAGGGATTTAGGGTAGGAGAGACAATAACCTAATCCCCATTTTTAAAATACATTTAGATTCTCGTGGGGGGGTCTAAACATCTTGGTGAGCCAACAAGGCATAAAAGGCACAGGAAATCATTCTCTGCTTTCATGTACCTCTAAAACTGGGCTGATTTTGTGTGGATCAGTAACTGCCAGCTCCAGCAACAGGACACAAACAGCAGAGGAGGATGGGTGGTCCCTGTGCCGCCTTCCCAGCCCCTTACCTGTGACAAAGACTTCCTTCACAGGGTCGCTTTCCATGGCCCCTCGACGAGAGACGAGCGTCACCTCATACTCGGTGTGCGGCCTCAGGTTCCCAATGGAATATTGGTTCTCGTCTTCGGAGAGGTCGATGGTTGTCCTGTCCCCTGGAATGTCCTTGGGGCCGTACGTGAGCTCTATGCCCTCAACTTCAGCCAAGGGTTTGGACCACGTGATGAGAGCGGTGGTGTCGGTGACGTCTTTGGCCTCCACCTGGCTGGGGGCATCAAGCTCTGTTACCAAGCAAAAGAGAGAAAAAAAGTGTTTTTTAAAAGAAATCTTTCCATGAAAAGCGCACACACATTCTTATGCCTTTAATTGCTGCTTCAGAGCAAAATTAAAATTAGTATCCTCATTTACTCTCTTCCTTTGCTTCCTATAGATTTAGATTCTAAATGGAGTTAACCCATCAGAAGCAAATCCATCAAAACTCCTTCACACCAGAAGCTGCCAAAGGAAAGATGAGCAAGAACCCGAGAGCTTCTCCACCTTCATACACTCTTCATGCGAATATCACCAGGATGAAAGAAATTCTAGTAAGAATTCAGCTCCTGCTGATGTGCATCTTGAAAAAGAAGTAAAAGTGCCTACTGCCTGCTGCCTTCTAGCTGGACATAAATTTCCTTTCTGCTTCAAACAGGTAATGTGGAGAGGAATTATTTTTTCCTCATGTATTCTTCATTAGCAGCTCCACTACTTTTTTCCCGCCCACTATTAATTTACAGTGTAGAACTTGACTTTCTCTTGTTTGAAAACCCCCAAACAGCAGAGGTTTTGTTGGTGGCCAACTAAAACCAGACCAAATACAATCTGTGTTTACTTGTGGTGATGACTTTGGACAGTCCTGGTCCTCTGGTGTTGTTCTTCACTATATGGATGGACACATTGTACTGTTGCCCAGGTGCCAAACCTGGCTGCATGTAGGATGTCTCTGGCCTTTTCAAGCTGCTGGTTATGTCACCGTTATCATCCTTTTTCTGGAACACATGGGACAGTTGGTGAGTACAAACATAAAAATCCAGGATTTTTCGCTCTATACGTTCTATGGTATGCTTCCTTACCATATTATGGAAGACCAGCTCCCAGCCATCAAAAGAAAAGTTCAGAGGGTCCCACTCCACCTGGACGGATGTTTCCCGCACAGATTTGAATCTCAGACCTTCTGGAGCAGGCAGATCTGTGGCAGAAAAAAAGGATATCCTCACATGAGCAGCAAATTCCCATAAATAGGACACTGGGGTGGGACATCTTTCCACCACTAGAAATATCTGCCAGGTAGGATCTGCAGCTGAGGTGGTTAAACTCTCCTCCCATCCGGTTATTGTGGCTTTGGAGAGACTTTCCTGAGCTGGTTTGGATGTCACCTTAGAATAAAATGAATTTTACCCTCGAAATCTCTTTTTCGTGCCCTCTTGAAAGAAGCCTGGTGTGGACTTTGGAAGTCAGGAGAGCTGAATCCTGCCCCAGCTCTCTAGAAATGAGCTCAGTGACAGAAGACAAAGAGCATCTTTTGATACTGGCATGTTTAGCAATGTGCACAAAACAAAAAAGAAGATGAGCAACAGAAGGACAGACAGGTAGATAAAAGGTAAGGTGCAGTAAAACACAGCGAAGATGCAAAACAAATATGACCTCCATTTTAGCCAAAATAGTTTGAATTCAAGTGATTTCATATTGCTCTTTTACATGCTGCTACGGTTTTACGTTTTTCTCAGGAAGACTTACCAGAATTTTAAAATGCACATTATACTAAAGAAACGTACATTATAATAAAGAAATGTGCATTATAATAAAGAAATATACATTATAATAAAGAAGCCAAAGTTCTTAATTCACAAAGACCCCATATTGGGAGACCCTGAGAGCAGAAGAGCTTGTGAACTGTGTTTCTAACACAGTCCCTGGTATTGGAAAAGAGTAGAAAATGAAAGTGCAGAAGGCTGTTTTTTCCAGGCCAACATTTGAATTGAAAGTAGAAAGTACAAAAGAAATAATATGCCGAAAAAGGGATGTAAATCAATACGTCTGAACTGAAAATAGAAAATGCAAAATAAATACTGCCAGAAAAGGGATGCAAGTCAACATATATTAACCAAAAATAGCAGATACACAATAAGCAACATCCCAAAATAGGGATGCAAATGGAGTAGACAAAAGGATGAATACAGGGAATATTAAACTCACATGTGGCTACCCTGGCGCTGACTGGAATGCTCTTCTTGTTTTTAAGGATTGCAAAGACACGGATAAAGTACTCCACCCCCGGCTCCAGCTCATGGATGGTGGCAGCTGTGTGGTTTCCTGGCACGGAGAACTGCATGTCCAAGCCCCCACTGCTGGTGGGAACGTAGGTGACGAGGTACTCGTTGACGAGGTTCTCATGCTTCCACTCCAGATTGACAGTTTTATCCGTCACATTGGTCACAGTCAGCTCAGTTGGAGGAGACACTGGGAATGGGAGAGGGGAAAAAAAAGCCAAACCGAAGTTATAAGAAGTTCTCAAGGCTCAGGAAATAATGACTTGCCCAGTTTCACATTTTCCCAGGAGCGGTTCCTAAGGCTCATCTCGCACGCAGGGAATGGGGAAGGCATGTCCCACAAATTAGCTGCCGAGGAAAGGAATGCTCAGCTGATGGAGACTACAGACATTTCCAGAAGCCACGGGCCAATTTCTGCTCTCACACTTGCACACAACCTCTGGCTGACTGTGTTCCAGCTGCTCCTCTCATGGCTGCAGCACAGGACGGCTATAGCTGGGTCCCGAGGGATTCAGATGTTTAATTCAACTGCCAGCAGCACGTGAATGTAGAGCTACAAGTCCTGGGATTTGCACAGATTTTCCAAAGTAAAATAAAACATTATATTTGAGTAAATACTTGCAATAGATCTGCCTGTGCAAGATCACAAAGTGGGGCTTAGGCATCTTTCAGAAGGAAGAGATGAAAGATGGGAATTTCTTTTAAAGGGTGTTCATTGTCTTTTATAGTGTTCCCAACCCCAAAGTACTCTTTGATTACTCTACCAAAATTTAGTTTCACAATTTCTCCCCGGGGATCTACTAAAGAAAACGACCTCATTTATGGTGTATTGCCTGTCATTATCAGGCTGCCAGAATTTCCTATCAATTTCCACAGAGTCAGTGGTCCTGGGAAAACAAGCATGTGACTTTATAGCTAAGTTTCTGCTCCAGCTGATCCCATGGTTTTCCTCTAAGCTTCTGTCAGATCTAATATACACACCTCCATATATATATATAAAAATATATATAAATACACACACACCTGTGGGGTAAGAAGACTCTGGAACATCTCCCTTTTCTCCTTAGCTAGAGCAACTTCTTTCCGCTTTTTTTTCTGGCACCAAGGCGTGCTATGAGAAACTGAAGGGTCATGGTGACAAATCCCAGCCAGTGCTGGCTACAGCATCAGTGGCATCGTGGTGGGAGTAGAAATGGAGATAACAAAGGGACTGCAACACCATCATCAGCCTATTGTCTTGGCGACAACCAGAAGTCACCAGAAACTGCTACACTACTTAGCCCTGACAATTCAGGGATGCCAAAAGCTGCTGGTGTTGCTGCATCTCTAATCCTGCTGTTTGGACTGTGTTGGAAAAGCAGCAACGGGGCCCAGCTCTAATGGAAAAGCTTCACAGAGCCTCCAAGGCTGCTGGGTGGCCCAAGGGGAAGCAGTCCAGAGGGACATCACACCTACCATCAGAGCAGTCGTCCCCGATGTACCCATCCTCGCAGACACAGCGCCCGTCCACGCAGCGCCCCGCGTTGTGGCAGTCGTTGGGGCAGGAGCGTTCCCGGCAGTCCTCGCCCACGAAGCCCTCGTGGCACACGCAGCGCCCGTCGACGCAGCGCCCACGCCCATGGCAGTCGCTGGGGCAGGCCAGCTCTCCGCAGTCCTCCCCCGTGAAGCCATTGTCACACTCGCAGCGTCCCTCCACGCAGCGCCCGCGGTTGTGGCAGTCGTGGGGGCAGCGCAGCTCCGCGCAGTCCTCGCCCGTGTACCCCTCGTCGCACACGCACTGCCCATTGACGCACAGCCCGCGGTTGTGGCAGTCGTTGGGACACCGCAGCTGGCCGCAGTCGTCCCCGGTGAAGCCCTCGTGGCACACGCACTGCCCGTTCTCGCAGCGCCCGCGGTTGTGGCAGTCGTTGGGGCAGCGCAGCTCCCCGCAGTCCTCCCCGATGAAGCCCTCGTGGCACACGCACTGCCCGTTCTCGCAGCGCCCGTTGCCGTGGCAGTCGTTGGGGCACCGCAGCTCCGCGCAGTCCTCACCCAGGTACCCCTCGTGGCACACGCAGCGCCCGCCCACGCAGCGCCCGCGGTTGTGGCAGTCGTTGGGGCACCTCCTCTCGCTGCAGTCGTCGCCCACAAACCCCTGGTAGCACACGCACAGCCCGTTCTCGCAGCGCCCGTTGCCGTGGCAGTCGTTGGGGCAGGTGAGCTCCCCGCAGTCCTCGCCAGTGAACCCCTCCTCGCAGAAGCAGGTGCCGTTCACGCAGCGCCCGCGGTCGAAGCAGTCGTTGGGGCAGATGAGCTCGCTGCAGTCCTCGCCGGTGTAGCCCTCGTCGCACACGCACTCGCTGTCCACGCAGCGCCCGCGGCCGTGGCAGTTGTGGGGGCACAGGGGCACGCTGCAGTCCTCGCCCACGAAGCCCTCGTGGCACAGGCAGTGCCCACCCACGCAGCGCCCGTGGGCGCCGCAGCCCTGGGCGCAGAGCTCCTGGCTGCAGTCCGGGCCCGTGTAGCCCTCGAAGCACACGCACAGCCCGTCCACGCACTTGCCCTGGTCGTTGCAGTCGGAGGGGCACGAGGCCTGGCTGCAGTTGGGGCCCTTCCAGCCGGGCTCGCAGACGCAGCCGCAGATCTCGATGCTGTAGTTGCCGTGCCCGCTGCAATAGGGGGTGGTGTCCAGGCGACCTGTACCAACGATCCCAAAAACTCATTACTCCCTTGGCACAAAGATGCCTTAGGCCAGCGTGGCACATATGACCTAGAAGGGCTCTGATTTTCCTAGCTCCCTACAGGACATTAGTTTTTTAAGTTTTCAAATGAGAATATCTGTTTCTTTCTCCAGCTAGATTTACTTTACCAGGAAAGCTTTAATGCTCTCTAATGCCAGGGAAGAGCCCCTGCCAACGACTTGGTAATTGAGCATGCTGGATTTCTCCTCCCTTCTCAAAATCCTCTTCCATTGACTGAACAGCTTTCCTGACTGCTTCATTAGGGCATGCACCATGAAACATCATTCATCCATTCACCCCAGAACACAAAATGCCAGGCAGCACTTTGTGTCATCGCTGTATCGGCAACTGGGAGTCCACTCTGAGCTCAGAGGGACACATCACTCTGAAGAAGACTTGTGTTTCTTCTCTTGTATGACCAACCCCTTCCCTCAATTTAAAAACCAACCAGACAGACACATTTTTCCCTCTTCTATAACTATTTGTGCTTGTCTATTGCCTTATGTCCTGCTGTATTTTTATTGGTCTCTACCAAAGAAAACTTGGAAGCGAAAATGGTTACATTGGCAGCTTCCTCAAGGGGACAAAAAGTGGAGCCAAGAGCTTGGACTGTGAGTTTTAATCTTAACTCCGACACAGATTGTCACCATGCCCAATGCCACAGCTACAAAGGGTCCCAGGCCGACTCCTGACCCACAGGTCCATAAAGCCGTGGAACTGTGAATGAATGTACCTTGCACGCTGGCCAAACACATTCCCAGTTTTGATTACGTTTCAAATTTAACAGGTTGACTTGTGGTCATTGTTGAAACAGATTGGAGTATCACTCTAAACAACATCTACAGCCAGCACAAGAATGTCCCCCAAGAGCGGCTCCCCAGCCTGCCTTACCTTCTACTGCCTGGGAATTAGGACAGCATCCAACACCGCTGGCACACTGCTCCCGCAGGGAGGAGACCAGCCCCTCCAGCTCCTCTAGCCTGCTCAGCAGATCCTTAATGTCTGGGGCAGCTGCACAGCCACAAGCCCGGCGGGGAATGTTAATCCTGTGAGTGAAGACAATCTGGTTCCCCTCATTCACCGTGTGCTCCTCGTAATTCTTGACGGGCTCAATTTCCGCCTTCAGGTCGGCGTCGCCGCTCGCCGTGTCCAGATCCACAGAGCAGAGGGAGCCAACGGGCAGCTTAATGTTGTAGACATGGTTAAAAACCACAGGCTGGTTGTCCTCCGGCAAGGTCACGTTCAGCCCAGTCTCCCTCTTCTGCCGGATAATTCTCTTGATGAGTCCCCCAGTGACGTGCTGGGACAGCAAAGCGAGGATGGCGCAGGCCAAGACCCAGCTGGGGAGTCCCATTGTGGTGCCCGGTTCCCTTTCGAGGCTGAGAGAGTCTTAGGTCTGCTTGGCCTTGGTAATCTGGAGCAGAAATTGGAGAGCCAGGTCAAACCACGCTGGATACTCTTTTCTTTCCTGGTGTGTTTGTTTCCTAAAAGAAGAAAGAACAATGTAAGGGATGAACTGCAGCTACACCACCCAATGAAGGTGGGACACTGCTCGTGTGCTGCATCCTCAGAGAAGAGGACCATCACTTCACCCAAGCTGCTGAGCTTGCTCTGATATATAACAACAGTGGTTTTCCAAGATCTCGGTGTGATTGTGAAGGAAATGCCACCAGACATGAAGAAAGCTGTTGTTATTTCCAGGTTAGAGCTAATACAGTGGGTTGTAGAAAGTTTAACTGCCTCAAGCAGAAGACCGGGGCCAAGACACCTGCTGAGCCTCAGCTCAACTGAAAACAGAGGTAAATAAAATAAACGTGTGCTCTGTTATGATTTAACCAATGTTAAATTCTGTATTTCCTTCACCCCTCCACTGCTTGAAGCCTGCTCAAGGTTGGACTGTGTAAGAAACTCGAGACATTGTCAAAAGGTGCATCAACACCACCAGCTCATTCCATCCCTTTTCTATATGCCTTAAATTACTCCAATTGCTGCGGAATCTGGACTCCAGGGCTTGTAGCTCCACAGTGAGTGCCACTGTATGATGATTTATCTAGAGCATGAAGATAAATGGAGCTCTCTGCAGGTGGAAGGTTCTGGCGTCAGTGCTTGTATCACAGGGATATTTCAGTACAAAAGTAGTGAGACACAAGAGAAGCTGAGACTCCAACGACAGAGACAGCAATAAAACTACCCGTGTAAAAATGCCTTTTTAGCAGCCAATATCCCTTTCCACCAGGCAGCATTTCCCACTGTCTGATCTTTCCTCAGCCACAGCACAATAACTCGTGTACGGTTACAAGCACCTGGCTGGGCTCTACAGCTCTTCCTGAACCTCAGTCTTTTCAATTAGCTCCAATTTTTCCTCTTCCTCCTCGGTCTGTGCGCGTTCCTTTTCAGTGGAGTGAGCCAGGGGAGCGGAAAGACATCCACTGACTTCCATGCAGGATCAGCCCCTCAGCACGTAGAGAGAGGAGCCAAAGCAGTAATGGACTGCCTGAGCAAGCACACCTAATAAATGTCATCTCAGCATTTGTTTTCCTTCCCTCTCCCAGAAAAGCTTGGTTTAATGGTGAGATCAGTGACTGTGCTGTGCTTTCAATGGTTGCAAGCTATGAAATGCCAGTAATGGAGGAAACAGCAATTTATTCTCTAAACATCATAGTTTTGATGCTAATTGATCTGTCAGATGAGAGACCAGCCTATTCCACCCTTCTGCTTCCCCCAAAGGGGAGGGATTGTTCTTCCCATGCTATCCCAGCTGCTTTTGTGAGGGAATGACAATCATACATCAGACACTTCACTGAAGTTTAGTGGGTTTTGTAGGCAACGTTGAGCTCACAAAGGGCAAACTTCACCCCTTTTAACTGGGGAATAAATCAGAACTAAACAGGCAGAAGGGAAGGCTTTCTCCTTGTCATGGAAAACTATTCAGCTTGAAGGCATTTCTAACACTTACCCCATTTGCTCAAATATTTCTGCAAGCCTTGCCTGCACCACAAGAGATCACAAGGTTGTTAACAAAGGATAACAGAGACAGACGTGGTCCAGGTCTCATTTCTGACTCCATCCCTAAACTGGGTTGCCAGGTCATGAAACATGTTCAGGACTGTATTTGAAGTGGGATTTTGGTCTCGAGCACTGCCACTTGGGCTTTGCAAACTGCTTCCCATGCAATTCCATGTGCTGCTATGCACTTTTTGCCCCAGGACAAGGTCATGCAGCTAAAATTGGTGCCTAATCCTCAAGTAGTCATTAAAGGCAAAAGCAGCTTGACAGATGGATCACCAATGGAAAATGGAACAAACTGGAGGCAGCTCTGCATCTAATTCTCACTGAATTTTAGTGAAAGTTGAGCATCCATTTCCTTATGGCTTTTGTAAATCTCAACCTACAGGAATATGGGCCATTCCCAAACCAAGGAAATTGCACTTTTTCCTGCTGCTGACTGGCGTGAGTTGACAAATCACTTAATGATGGCACAAACTGATTTCTTTAATATGCCTGGAAAACGAAAAACCTGCTCTGGCAAGAGCCACTGTCACTGTCACCTCCACTGCTGACGAAACCCACATGAACACCAGGACTTTGACTGGCGCAGCATTGGAGGCAGCCAAACCTCTCAGCTCACAGATGATACTGGAAGAGTGAATGTGTCTTGGCTGACGTCCTTTTGAAGTTCCTGGAGAAACGTCGTGGTGGTCTAGGAGCAGCATTCCATGCCTGCTCTGTGACCCCTGTGCTTCGACACCTCCTGTGATGTCTGAGCTAATTCATGCCCATCAGGTGTTTCCCATCCCAGCTGCCAAGGGCCCAGCACCATGAGCTGAGCCCCACTCCTGGGTCTGACATCTACAAAACGAGACACCTTCCTCCAATTATTTATACATTAGCCGTGGTCTTGGCGGGGAGAACAAAGAGGACATCCTTCTCTCCAACCCCAATTCCTCAAACAACAGCTCTGACCACAATGGACCACCCGGGAGCAGGAGAGAAATGAAGCCACAGCGACTGCCAGGCTCTGTTGTCTCCTCATTTTCCCTCGTCTTCCCTTCAGAACAGATCATGTAGATTGCATTTTAAACCTGCCTCTTGGAGAAATCCTCTCGATATTTTCTTTGCAGACATCAGCTGCTGGATTACTTAGGGGCACCTAAAAGTCTTGCAGCAAGGGTTGGCAAAAGATGACCCTTCCCAGCATGAGTTTGGCTTTGTGGTCTCTGTGGCTGATGTCTGAAATCTCTCAGGTAGGTTTGTATGACCCAGAGTATTTCTATTTTTACAAATATTTTGTCTACTGGGGAACACCACTCATTCTAATGAGCTGTGCCCTCAAGTCTTCCTGCCACCCTGAGTACAAAAATCCTGGCAACGATGATGTGGATGGTCTGCAAAATTTTCTGCTTGTCATGCAGGACAGTAAATCTGGAGCTCGTGTCCTCCCCATCTGGTCATTGGCACCTTCCCACCCTCCTTGGGCAAGAGTTATCTCCTGCTCTCCTGCTCCCCAAGGCACAACCTCAGTATAAATAAGAAGAGAAGGTGTTGTGGCCTCTCACACATCTTAAATATCTGATTAAAATATAGAGATTATGAATTGAGAAGCAAATAATGGCATCTCTGCAGTACCAGCTGGGGCAAAAGGAGATTCAGGTTTAAAAAAAAAAAAAAATTCTTATATAAACAGTAACTTTCAAAGTCAGATTTTAACCAAAGAGCAGAAAAAGGCTATTTCTAGAAAACACTCCTTAAAAACCTGATCACTGCCTGGTGATACACTTAATAATATGTGGTGGAAGTAAGATGGACTTTCAATAGCACAAAGGGAAGGAATAATTTTCATTTCCACTGCAGCCCTTTCATCTGAAGATCTGAAAGCATGTCACAGTCTAGCTGTCAAAAGCTGAAAAAATGTTATTAAAAAGGGTTATTTCTTTGTTTAGACATCCCCCCTTCCCCTCGCCCCCCCTCCCAGCATCAGAACTTTTTCAGGGCCTTTCCATTTAATTAGAAATTTGTTTCTTAATAGGAAATTTTCAATCAATCTCGAAAAAAACCCCAGGAATCCCGACTCCTGGGGAATACTAAGCAAAGGTAATGTATGAATATTTCCCTTCCCCAAAGCCACATTTGCTGGAAAGCAGCAGGTGTGAGAAACTAAATTAATGTCTGCATACTTTAAAGTCCTGGTGTAGCAATCCAGTCTCTCCTGAACGTTCAGGGGCGGCAGAGTTGTGAGATGATTTGTGGGTATGTGGAATGATAAATATGCAGATGAGAGCCCTGTGCAATTTTAATCAAAACAGATTGCAGCGAGGAAGGAATGGAGGTGTTAAAAACCATCTCAGCTGTCCTTCCTAACGAAGGCAGAAGGCTGATTAGATTTTCTCAGACACTCTCTACATGTCATGACTTGGAAATTAGACACGAAAATGGCAGGGAAAAAAGAGGGGAAAAGAAGGAAACAATTCCCGTCTAAGCAGATACTTCCAACATTACAGCAGGAGGGGATCAAATATTGTCAGCACATCTTGGATTTGAGCACATCTTGTTAAAATCTGGGCAAAACAGCAGCGGGCTGGATTCTGACAGGGAGGAAGACTTGGCTGGAGAAGAGCCAAAACCGTCTCCAGGGAGCACAACAAGGACCATTTTGAGGTTTGTAAATTGCTAACCCCAGAATAGTTTCCTGTGATCCGTTAACTGCAGGAACTTCACGTTTCCAGAGTTGCCACCAAGGCGTGCTCCCTGCAGCCCGGGGTGCCCAGCAGGGCACGTGTGGAGGCACTGACACCACGTTATCACCGTGCCCCTCTCCTTATCTACTGCCACAAAGGAGCCACGGCGGGGATTGGATGTGACCTGGATCATTCCCTCTCTGCAGACATGGGGAATTGGTGCTGTTTCTGTTCCACAGGACTCCTAAATTGAGACCATCTGCCAGAGGGCATCTTCACAAGGCAAGGTCTCAGAAGATGCGACCTTTCAAAGCCAAAGTGCTGCTGTGGTTTTGCCAAGAGCTCGTGACTCCCGAGGCTCCGGGAATCTTCTCCAGCAGGAGTGGATTAAGTCTGAAATCAATTGAAATGTTCTCAAAGCAAGGGACTGGGGGGGGCCTGGAGGTTTTCACATGGAAGACTAAAACATGAACAGCTCCGACTTCATCATCTTCCACTGCTGTTTCCACACATTCATAACTGCAGAAAATCATTTTCTTTCCATTCCCAATTCCAACAGGGCAAAGGAATCAGCAGGGATACTCAGCATAGGTCAAACTACATTAAATCACAGTGGAGAGCAGAAATTCATAACAGTCCTAAGCCATCAGTCCTGAACCTTTTCAGCAGAAATGATCAAAGCCAAATTGTTGCTTTTTTCCCCCCCCCTCTTCTTTATTTACATTGTATCCATTCGAAGGAGAGAAATTTTAAGGCAGCCAAATTTGGAGTAATTCAGAAAATCCACTGTGTTCCCCAAGGCTCCCGGAGAACGTGTGTGCAAAGAAGTGTGGCAATTGTTTCAACCCCAATTAGACCCCGCAGACATGAACAGGCCCTGGGGGTGTGAAACTCTGAGGGGAAATTTTCATAATTCAGCAATTTTCTTCAAAGTCTTAAATCGACTGCACAAAGAGGCGAAAAGAGGGTCATGAAAGAGGGGGCAAAAAGAAGCTGATTGCCTTTTCCTCAATGGTTCTGAGATAAAGTGCAGAGTGATAAGCAGGAATCCATCCAGGTTCCAGGTTGAGGGCTCACCTTTAATTTACAGTCAAACAACTTCGCTTCTACCTCCATGGCCAGGTCATAAAGAATAAACATCCTGCAAATGCTCTACTGTTTTCTAGATAAGAAATCCCACATCTGGAAAGCCCACACCAAACTGTGGGTCCAGGCTCAGTGACCTCCCTTTAATAAACAGCAACATGTGAAGGCACGGAATACAAAACCTTTGCCACCCCACCTACGCCAGATTTTCAGACTAAAGCTCTTCCTGGAAATGACAAAGGGAGATAAGCATTGACCAAACTGATCTGGCTGTCCGTGGGAGTGCAATGAGAGTGAAAAAGAGGGGAAAAGCAAGAAAGCATCCTCTGGAAAAGCTCCATGGAGAAAGAGGCAGAGAGGAAACAGCTGGGAAGGAAGGTTGAAAACTTGTTTAAGTAGAAGAGTTGGAGTCCAGAGATACAAGTGACACAAATCCACTTTTTCTGTCACAGGAGGGACTCAGTGATGTCCACAGCCCCACAGCAGGAGCCTCACGGCATCCACGTGTGCTGGAGAAAGGCAGAGAGCCTCTTCTCTGAAAGCTTTTGTAATTGTGATGGCTAAACAAAGCACACTCCTCCGCTTTAAACATGGAAAACTGGGACATGGAGAGGCTGACACTGAGACTCCCAAGCTCCCCAGGAGCCTCTGCCTTTTTTGCTGAGGTGTTTTACCCACTGCAAGACAGAGGAAGCCGATCCAGCTTTGCTGAGTCCCACCACAGTGGTTCAAAGGCCAGCAGCTCCCAAAAGGCATTTATAGCACTTAAAACACATAAAAGCACATTTTCCTCTGCCTTTGGGACTTAAATCCTTCTCATTTCAGGGCAAACCAGCAAGTTTGTGTTTGATGTGGGTGAGCAGCCACAGCTCAGGGCTCTGGATGCCCCCTGAAGCCACCTGTGTCCCATCTGGTGCTGGCACTGCACATTTCAGGGCAGTGAAACTTCGTGGGACTGAGGACAATTACAACCAAGAACACCCTGAGTGTAGAGGTGGGAACTGCTCTGCACAGTTAATTCGGGATTGATTTCTGAGCTGTCACAGATTAGAGTTTTCAAGCCCAGAATGCATCCACCATCCATTCCAAGGGCCTTGCCCATGCTGCAGGAGTTAGTCGTAAAAACAGAAGGAATTTTAGATTATCTTAAATCCTACAAGAGTCTCTGGTGATCACTAGAAAGGTGATCACATTTATACCTCAGACTCTTTCAAAGAACAGCAATTAAAGCAATTCATGGATACTTTTTGCCCCGTGCAGCCCCTGAGGTCCTGCATCGAATGTCACCCAGCTAAGCCTGAACTCTTCACTCCAGTTCACTTTTCACCTTTGGCTACAGCTCTTAGATGATGTTCCTGCTTTGGGGAGCTGTAGGGTTTCTGGTTCCCAGGTCCTACTGTACATCATCTTGAAATAAAACCGCTTGGATGCATTTTAGCCTCCACCCATCCTACCTTGGCTGGAAAGCAGCACCGACAGGGCTTTGCCAGGGCTGTTTTGGAAGGAATTTTAATTAATTGCTTTGTGTACAATTTAGAATTTAGCAAAGGCTCATATTTCAAAGCCATCAGCATGACAGTGCCACAAAAGGAAAGGAGAAATAACCCACGGAAGCCAACATCCATAAAAATGTGAAAGAGCTCTGGTAAATTCTGAATGATAAGCATAAAAAGAGACCCATGAGAGACTAAACTTTCTGTTGTGCAGTGACTGTTTTGAGGTAAATTAGCATGATTATTCCATTATAAACTACTTTTGTTTCAGAAGTTTTGTCCTCTTAGCCGTGGAAAATCTCTCCAGGTCTATCCTTGTTCGGGATCCTAAAGAGAGAACAGAACTTTCCAAACTAAACAATGAGTTTGGCCGATTTTCAAAGCAGAGTGAAAATTCAGGGATCGGAGGTGGGCTTCTTCCAGTATCAGTGACACCTTTGATCAATGAAATATTAAATATGTTGAGCAAATCTCATTAATTAAATGCAAAATTAAATCAGCTGGCAGAGATACAGCAGGGAGAAAATGACTGCTGAAAACACGCCATAATTAAGCAGAAGTGAAAAACAGATTATGTGACGAGGTGCCTGCAATAACAGGATATGGAACTCAGCAACCAAGAGGTGCCTTCCAGATTCTGGGTCCTACAGACTCTTCTGATTCATGTTTCTTGGGAATTACCTGGCAGATGATGAGAAAAGCAAAGAAATCCTGCCTGAACATCCCACTGCTATTGCTATTCCATCAGGAGCAAAGGAGCAGGAGCTCAGGGGAGAGCCAGGAATGTGGGAATGGCACCGAGCTGGGACTTGGGAGAGCTGAGATCACCCCTCAGCTCTGGCATTTCAGCCCAGTCAGTTCTCACCCTGATTTCTAATAAGTCTAACCAAAGTACAAATAACTAAACTTCCTAATTCTATGTTTCCAATTGCTCCTCTAGTAAGATTCTTCAGTTTACCCCTGCGAAAAGGCTTCCTCTGCTCTGAATTTTTCTGCCTGAATTCTATGCTCTTCGTGCTAGAATCTCTTAATTCTTTCAATAGATCACCTGGATTAGAGGAAGCACCAAGTGTGTTAAATTAGAGGAGCCAAGTGGCTACAGAACTTAGTGAGATTTAATCACATTCACCTTCTAAATAGGTCACAGGTGGGGACAAGATTGGTGGAGAAAAGGGTCAAGGAGATGCCTTTGGAAATGGTACAACCTGGCTGGAGCAGAGCTGCTCTGACACCACCACTGTGGTGTTTAGGGCAGAATTTACTCTTCAGGCCGATTATGTGTAGAATGAACTCAAATCTCGAGGCTTTGCAACATCTGTCACCCACAGGTATCCCAGGCACGATGAAGAATTCGCATTTACAAGATCAGAGCCCAGGGAAGCGGCATCTGCTGAACCCTGTGATATCCCAGCTTCGCTCGGCTCGTGTCAGAGCCTTGCAGTGATTTCAGCAGTTGTTTAAACGACAAGCATCCAACGTGGCACTATGCAATAATTATATAGAGCCAGCCAGCCTCGGAAAGACACCACACAAAAAACAGGAATCCAAAGCTCTTAACTCATTTTTGCTATCACCAGATTTAATAAAATTATCCACATTAAAAATGAGTGAAGGCAATTGCTGAGTGACTGAGATGCGTGGTGCGGAATTAATGAGACCGCACTCGTTAACGCGGTGTTTAATCTTTCATGTAACTTGCTGCTCAATGTGCATAATTAGAAATAAATAAATGACACATCTCAGCGTGAGCCGCAGATGTGCTTCCTTCCAGCGTGGTTATGAGCTCCTGACTAGGAGAAACGGGGCTTAGACCAGCTTGGGACCTGCCAGGATGGTGCCTTTCAGTTCATTTTGCTTCAAGAACTGCAGGAGTCCTTCCTGCCTTTCCTTGGACACCTTGCCCAGCCAAAGCGTGCCAGGGTGGGGAGCTGCTCACCACGTCCTCTTCTTCGTCACGGGGGCAACGGGAGCTAAGTCCTGACACTCAGGCTGAGATCCCAAAGCGGCTGGCTGGGAACCCAGCAGCTTCCCGAGCAGGGGTGACATCCTCAGGATGTCGGTGCTGCCTGATATCAGTTGGACAATTGGTGCTAAAGGCCCCGGGAGCACCGAGACAACACAATGGTGTCACTTCTCATCCATCAGGGAGGGATTTGTGCCACCTTTTGGCAGAGGGGGAGTTTTGGGAGCGCTGTGTGTGACCCCACAGGCATTCCCAGAGCCGCTCCCGGCTGCCAAGGCTCCGAGCATCCAACAAAACCCGGGCGCACAATGGGAGCTGGGAGTGAAAACCAGCCCCGCTCCCTGACTGCATCCCTGTGCCAGGGCTGGCTGCTCCAGCAGGGCAGCGGCCCAAAGGCAGCTCCAGCCAGCAGGGCAGGCTGTTTGGGAGCAGGAAAATCGGAATTTCCATACGTGTTTCGTCCCAGCCACTGAGGAGGACATTGGCAAAGCTGATGCCGGGCCAAGGGGAGGCGGATAAAGCACCTCCCTGCAAAGGTTCATTTTGGGTGTGCGCTGGAGGCTGAATTCCTGTGCTGGAGTAATCCTGGGGATGAGGTCATGTGTTCCCTGAAGGGGCTGCTTTGTAGCCCTCGTTAGTTAGCAATGCTTTTTCTCTTATCAAGCATCTGATTAAACTCACAAAAAAAGAAGGGTCTTTAAAAAACAGGCTCAGGCAGAATTGAGAAGTGAATAAATAAGTTGAATTTGGTTGTTTTTTGGTTTTGGGTTTTTTTTTTTTTATTTTGCCCAACAGGAAAAGGGGAGAGGAATAAGATGGGAAAGGGGCACAAGAAATGGATTCGTTGTTCTGAGATGACAGAACAAAAGTCTTCACCTATTTTCGGGATTTCTACAGAGCCCAGCCCTGTGGCAGACACCACTTACACCCACCCATGTGGCAAATATCACCTGGGAGCATCACAATGCACCATCCAAACAGCACAAACCATCCCACGCCTCTCCCTGCTGGAGTGACCCAGCACCCACCTTCTGCAGCAGTGAAATCCTTCACCAAAATGGGCTTTTGTTCCATTATGGAACAAATTAAACTCCATTTTTTATTCGACTTGAAGAAAGACTTGGCTGGTTTGCACTGATCTCTCTGTAAGCACTCAAGGATGTTTATAAATGATAAAATATCTGCTGTGCTTACTGGAATTACAGTATTTCAGATCAGTTATTTGGTGGCATCAGTGGTCCCCTAAATTAGAGGAAAAAATTTATCTTTGTTCCTCTGGTTCTGTACAATTTCATTCAGCATTTCCCTGTCCTCTCTGTTGGATGTCCAAATAAAAATGTATAAAAGTTGTCTTTATAAAAGAACGGGAGCCAAGGGATGAAAAAGTAACAGGTACAACTGAAATTTATTCTCAACACATATTTGATCATTGAAAGATGCCATTTTTCACTTGATTTTGAAGACTCAGCAAGAAGGAAACTAAGAGAGAGTCAGCAGCATTTCAGGGGTTCCTATTCTTGAGAAAAAATTCCCTGACAAATCTTTTTTGTAAATCCTTGAAACCAGTAATGGCTTGCTTTGAACCAAGTGGGCTGTTTGAAAGAATAACCACCTCAATCATTTCTTCAAAGGCTTCCTGCTCCTTTTTCTAATAAAAGAACAGCCTGGCCTTCAATTACTAAGTGAAAATTTATGAAAGTGAACCCACAGTGCTCGTGCTCTCCTGCACCCCGGGACAGAAGAAAGAGAATTAATCTCATGTTCACTCCCACCTCTAAAAGCTCAGAGTTGTGCCCACCGGGGAGTAAAACATGTCAGTGCGTTTTCAAACACCAAACTGAATTTTCAGGCAGCAAAATACTTCAAAAATGCTGGTCCAGGAGCCGGAGGGCTCCTTATTGCTGCCTGCTCTGCCCAATTACCTTCAGCTTGTTACCATCTTCAAGGACAGGGATTCTCCTGTTCCCGAGGCAGATTCTGCTCGTTATCCACCAAAGAATTGTAACTATGGATAAATAACAGCCCCCTGCCCTCCCCAGGATGTTTGGCTGGGAGTCAGCTCGGCTCGAGGTGTAAAACAAACAGCCTGGAAGAGTGGGGAAAGGGAAGAGAGCAGAGCTGGGGAGGGGCAGCAGAGGAGACAGACACGGAGATTTCTCAGCTTTGGGATTTGATGGTGCTGCTCTGGTGTCTTAGACAGCTCCACTTCCCCTTTGCCTCCCAAACATGTTAGACCAGCTGGTGGATCTGACCCGTGGCACTGCAGGGATTCACAGCAGCTAAAAATATGCCCGTGTGGTATGTTTTTAAAAATACTGTTTTTGTTGGAGGTAAAAAAAAGGATAAGGCCATGCAAAAAGGATGCTGCTGAATGAGTTCAAGGCAGTGATGCAGCCTGGAGTGGATTGGCTGAAGTAATGTCTCACTCCTGGTTTGTGTTGCTCTTTCTTAGAGGTGCAAAGCCCAGGAAATGAAAAATCTGCGTCCATAAAATGCAAAAGGTTTTTCTTACAAATTAGGTTTATTCCCTTTAGGAAGCAAGGAGGTGAAACTCTGAATGCTGAGCTGGAAAAGCCAAACAAATGCTCATTTGGAGTAATCTTATTTTTTAGAATATATGTCAGCTAACATTTCCAACAGTGGCACACGTGTGGGCGTGATTTCAATCCTGGTTCTCAGGCAGCATAAGGAAAGGAGCAAATTCCTCCCGGCTTTGTCCTGCAGGGGCGTGTGGAAGGTGATGCACAGACAAGGGAGCACAGAGCTCACCTCTGCTTTACCCCAGAGCCTGGGTTTGTGGTGCTGCGAGGATGGATTTGTGGAGAGGACAGATTCTCCTTTATGAAATCCGGGAATACAAACTGCCAGGTTGGCTTACCAGGGAGTCTGTGACTGATGGGGAAATCTAGGTTGAAGTAAAGTGTGAGGTGAACCAATAGGGCAGGCAAGGAATACCTTCACCTTGGAGTCATAATTCAAAGGAATGCTGAGGTACAGAATTAAGGAAAGTGGGAACAAACAGGTCTCCCATGCATGGGTTCCTCAGGCTTGGAAAAACTACATCTCAGCAATAAATGTTGAGATAAAACCTTCCTGACCAAGGGTCTGCCATCCCCTTTGCCATCCTCTTATCCACAGCAAGAGAAATGGGGCTAAATACAGCTGGACCCATGGAATTCCCACAAAGCCTTGTGCTCTTGGCAGACATTCCAGAAATTGCCCAAAACCTTGGGGTTGGTGGTGTGGTCTCACAGTTAGGAGTGAGGACTGAAACTCAGGCATCCTGCTCCAAAATTATTTCATAAATCACCTGCTGTGCCTCTGTTTCACCACTGGTAAAACCTCTCAGGGGCCGTGTGTGTCCCTGTGATTTAAGCATTCCAAGGACCTCACAGGAAAGGTGCTGTCAAATCCTCATTTCCATAACTAAACATCTTCCTGAAGAGTGCTGTAAAATTGTCAGAAAATACATAATTAAAAAGCAAAGAGCTGGAGTGTTGGCCCTGCAATGGAGGTAAAAAAGGGAAATCTGCAGAGCTGCCCCAGCCCTGGGGCCCAGCACAGGAAGGACCTGGAGCTGCTGGAGAGAGCCCAGAGGAGGCAGCAGGGGGATCAGAGGGATGGAGCAGCTCTGCTGGGAGGAAAGGCTGGGAGAGCTGGGATGGATCAGCCTGGAGAGGAGAAGGTTTTGGGTAATTACAGCTTTCCAAGACTTGAAGGAGCCAACAGGAACTATGGAGAGAGACTGTTGAGCAGGACCTGGAGTGGCAGGACAAGGAGGAATGGCTTCAATCAGGCAGAGAATAGGTTTAGATGGGATATTGGGAAGAAATTCTCCCCTGGGAAGAGAAGCTGTGGCTGCCTCTGGATCCCTGGCAGTGTCCAAGGCCAGGCTGGACGGGGCTTGGAGCAGCCTGGGACAGTGGGAGGTGTCCCTACCCATGGCAGGGGGTGGTAGAACGGGATGAGTTTTAAGGTCCCTTTCAAACCAAGCCATTCTGTGATTCCATGATTCTCTGGAATGTCTTTTGCTCTGAAGAAGGAATTCTGACCAGATGTGCAGCACAAATGCACAGAGCTACAGGACTGCCTGGAATTCTGGAGTAACAATAGAAAGCTGCAGCCTTACTGTGAAGCCAAGAGGATGTGCCAGGAAAATCACCAGAATGAGAAGATGAATCCCTGGAAATAAATTACAAGGTTACCAAAACCCACAGAGAAAAGACACCAGAGAATTTGAGAAAAAACTGCAGCTGACCCAAAATTCACGGATCCAGCTCATTCTCTTGTGTCTGTTGAAGGCCCTTTCATCTCTGGGCATTTTATGGGATCAGAGGGATCATTTCCACACCCATGTGCACAATCCTCCTGCACCTTGGTGTGCCAACGCTTGCTGCTGTTACACAACCCAAATCATTCACCCCTGCGGATGGGAAGAACAGGAGGATCCTTCATCCAGCTCCGGCCACAGAAGGAATTTGACAGCAGCCACAAGAAACAGCCTGGTTATTTTATAGAGCAGATCATTCAAATGGGTCACATATAAACTAAAAGAAAAGAGAAACAGCATTACTGGAGGTTACCATGGGAGAGCTCACACCAAACCCAGCTGGTCTCGCTCACAGGGACAGGGACGAGGCACAAGTTAACGGGGAATTCAGTCTGCCCCTGGAGCTTGTTTTTTTGTTAAGGGCTCGGACACTTGAGCATCAGTTTCTGGAAATGGGAGCTCAGAAAAGAGAAACAAAACAAGCAGGTCAGTGGGGTGCTCTGGAGCTGCATTCAGGCTCCTGGCAGGGGGCACAGCAATCAGCCAAGTGGAGCAATTTGCTACAAACTCAGGAGGGGGAAAAAAACCCCATCTGCTAAATACTTTTTTCTCACATCTGCAAAACAACCTCTGTTCTTGCTGTAGCTTTCAGAGGGGGAAGAAAAAGCCCGTGGCAGATACAGCCTAGACAAAAACTGTGGATTAGAAACAGCAGGACACACCAGAGATGGGAAGGGCAAAGACAACAATGGGTTCAGCAAAAACAGAAAACAGAAGCAGAGCTGCAGAAATGGGTCAGATCCGAGGGACTCCGTGGAAAGCAGAATGGATGGGTCACACCTTCCTTCTGCCTGGTTTCTGCCTGAACCCCCTGTCTGCATTTCCAGCACAGGAGTGACTTTTACCCGTCCCTCTCTGAAGACACGAGCACAGCTCCGGGCTGCTGAACAGGGAGTTGAATGCGGGCCACGGCAGAGCTGCCACAGACACAGAAGCCTCAATTAGTGCCTTTTCCAATCTAAAAAAAAGCCCTTTCACAGCAAAAGCAACTCCTGTGCACAATCTCCCAGCAGAAACCCCTCCTGCCTCTTAAGTACGTCCTGTACCTTTTAATAAAGCCTTTGCTAATAGCAAAAGCATTCGCTCGGGCTCTTGGCTTTTCCCTGCTCGCAGCAAAGACGCGGAGCTGGAAAAGATCTACGGTTTTCTAAACTTGTCTTTGGAAAGTTTCTCTGCCAAGTTACACTTTGTCAGGAGCTCATTATTTTCTGGGTAGACGCTGGAGACTTTGCTCTGAGATATTTTGAGGGCTTTGCTGATGCAGTTTCAGACCACGGGGTCCGTGTGCTCTCTCGCAACTCGTGTTCCTTCCACACACAAAGCTCTGCTTCGTTTCCAGGCCCTTCTCCACGCTGTTGCTTCCAAAACCACCTATAAGTTTTCCATTTCTCAAAGTTTTAGGTGGTTTTGGGATGAGATGGGAAGAGCAGAAATTCAAGACTTCTGAATTTTCTTCCCACTCCTTTCATGCCAAGCAGGAGCTGCTGAGAACAAAGCAGCAGCCAGTCCTGGAGGTGGGAATTTGTCCAGTGGCATTTGTCTGAGAAATTCATGATTTAGGGATCAAACTTCATCTTTGTTACTGATACTGAGAGGTAGGAAATAAGCCATCAATACTCTTGATAAATACAATACCAATAGGTGAATGAATAGCTGGTCTGCTATAAAAAACCAGATGCCAAATTAATGCATTTACCAAAACTGTTGGTGAAATCTGTGCAGTAGAAATAAGGATCTTTTATAAGAACCGTAAACTACTGACATATTAAACAAATACACAGAGAACGGGCACTGAGACAGCACTGCTTTGTACAGCACCTCTGAGGAAGCTGTTTTTCAAATTTCTCCTGGAGGTCAGGAGCAAGAGATTAGCCAAAATTCTGCTCCACACACCCAGCCCCACGCTTTTCCATATTTAAAACCATTTTAGCTGAAGGAATGTCACGTCCAGAAGCAAGAGAGGTGGAATTCTTCTCTTTCAATGGCTTTGCTGTGACTGAGAGCACGGACAATTTACATTTATATTGGTCTGGAGTAACAGAAAGTATTTAATTGTATGGATTGCTGCAGATGATATTGGTCAGCAGGCAGCAGGATACTTTCAGAATCCATTATGAATATTTGCATGTGGTTTGTAATTTTACTTTGATTTAACCATATCCTTATTCAAGCACTAAAAACGACTCAGGACTCAGCCATAAAAGCCTGCACTATTCCTGGGGGCCAGAATTATCATTCCTTGCCTCCTGTCATTAGCAGACTTCGGGCATGGTTTTAAAAGAAGCCGAGGAAGCAGATGGGTAACCCCTCACCGGGCAGTTCCTTGCTTTTAAACCAGTTCTGTGTTTCCCTGGGTGGTTTTTCCTCCCTGCTGGAGCTCCTCTGTCCTTGGTACTAGCACCTCAAACACGCAGGAATGTGCATATTTTTCTAACTCACAAGACCACAGAAGGAGTTCCTTGAAATCTGACTTCCAGTAATCGCCCCGAGGCTGCAGATCTGCCTGGCCTAGTTCTGTCACATGTGGTAGCATCAAGAATTTGCATCTTTGGCAACCCAGGGAAGGGTAGCAAACTCATGCTAGAGCAAAAGACGTCGTGAAGAGAAGATGGAATGAAATCAGCTATGGCTTGGCAAGGCAAAATAAAATATAAATGAGAGGCACAAGATATGAAACAAATTGAGTGCAAGGAGTTTGGAAAAAGAGGAAGCTGCTTCTGAAAAGTCCGGTCTGGGGATGTTTTGCAGTGCTCTGATGTAAAGCAGAGGCACTTATGTAATGTAATGGAAATTGCAGCCATAAACACAGCCCTGAGCAGGGATTAGTGACTGAACTCGGACAAAAATCTGCGCTGCTGCTTCAAATGTCAACAAATTGGGCACTGCCACATTAATGGGAGGCTTGAGAGCCCTCCACCAGCACCGCTCTGACCTCGTTCTCTTAACCCACAGTGACTTGAGCCCTGCCTGTGACTGTGCTGAAGCCTTGGCTGGCAGCAATTTGAGCCATGGGATGATGAAAGGAGGGACGTGGAGCTCAATTATCCAGCACCAGATCCCCAGTGAAATCAATGCCATTGTGTCACATGAGAATTTGGCTGGCAGCCCCAGAAGTCTGCCCAGGAGAAAGCCATCCCCACAGCGGGGCAGGCTGCAGGGGACAGGGGACAGCGCAGGCAATGCAGGGCCACTCTGGGCATGGAGAACTCTCCGTGGGTTCAAATTCCCCCTCTGTCAGCCTGGGTTTGTCCCCTGACCTACATGAGCACAGACCAAACTGGAGCAGCCCAAGGCATCCTCTGCAGAAAGATCTCATGAAGGCGATGCCGAGCACGGGTGTTACAGGGACACCCCACACCCTGTATCAGAGGGAATTAAATATTGCTCCTGGCAGCAGGAAGAGCTCTCTACCAGGTAGAGTTGGACACCACAGACTCAATTTTTAGTTCAATTAATTAATTTAATTTTTAGTTCAATTAAGCCCTCCCACCCCCTTTTTTTTTTTTTTTTTTTCAGTTTATTGCTAGGATATTAGGATACAGGATATATAGGGCATACATAACCCAGAGAGGTTGTGGATTCCCCATCCCTGGACTTGTTCAAGGTCAGGGATTAGAACAACCAAAAAGGTGTCCCTGCCACATGACTGGTGGTAATAAACTGAATTTCCTTCCTTCTCCCAGCAACCCTGTCAAACTCCACTGCGTTTTTCTAAGACAAATAAACAATATATGAAATAACAGCCAAATAAAGCAGCAAATAAGGCTGATGTGTTCGAGAATGGCACTCTCTGGGTGCTGCAGGCTTCCCTTCTAGCCTGGAGCTGCAGCACTTGGAGTGCTGGCTCCCTGTGATTGACTTGCTAACCTGTAAAGTGGCTAAGTCGACATCATAATTAACACTTGGCAGTGGAAATATAAATTCCCTGGCTTGTAGGTGGTATATCCTCCTCTAAACACTCCACTTGGCCACCAAACTGGAAAAATAGATAGGACATTCATAAGGAGCGCTCACCATGGGAAATGCCAGCGGTTTTTGTTTTTTTTGTTTTTTTTTTTCCTGGAAACTGTTTACATGGCCAAAATCCTTCAATAAGAAAAATGATCTGAGAACTTTCCCTTCATGTGTATCCTGTTCTCCCGTGCCTTGTGGCCCACAGTGTGCAGCATTCATCGGGAGTCAGCCCTGAATTACTGCGGTACAAGCGATGCAGGAGGGAAGTACAAGCCACAAGTAAAGGGAAAATATGCATTACACTGGCTCTGGCCAAGAGGAATGGGCTGTGTGCAGATCACAAGCTACCTTTATATCTTTCTTGGCATAGACCTTTGTCCCACAGCACAGAGAAGCTATTTAGGAGGATTCAGCATACCCAAAAGAGGCTGGCTTTCCAAAGGAACCAGGAGAAGCAAACAGCCAGGGCAAAGTGGCCACTGAGCTCCTTCTGATGGGCCAACAAACAGCTCCTGAAAAGATGAAATCCTGAGCAGGGAGATGGCCACCAAGGGCTTGTGCTGGAGTGCTCAGCACACACTGAGAGTGACCCTTTCCTGTCCAAGTAAAGGCTTTTCATCACAGCAAAGAGGCACAAAACCACAGTCCCCAGAGTGCTCAGCCCACAGCCTCTCTCGCCTGCCGGCCCTGCATCCTGTACCTGAGATAAACCCCAAACTGACCGACAAAAACTGCCTGTTTCCAGGTCTTTCGATTTCTTGGCAATGGAAAGTGAATTTATTTCTTGGAAATAAAGCTTTTTTTAGCCCTTTTCCAGCCTTTCCTTAATGGTGGAAATAACTCTTTAGCCAGCTCTGGTGGGCACACAGGGAAAGGATCTCAGAGTTTAATTTTCATGTATACACAGAAGAAGAAATTTATGTTCCCTTTTAGCCTTGTGCTGCCAGAATGGTGGAAAAGAAAGTAAATTTAGAGAAGAATCAAGACTGTTTAGATTGATATTCTGGTAAACATCCTAATTCCAGGACAAAATTAGCATTTGCAATTTTAGGCTTATGAGCTTATCAAGTTCTGGTGCATGTTGGGCACAGTTAAAGCCAAAATCATTACAGTGGAATTTCCCCAGGCTCTCAATTTCAGACTCCTGGGAGGCTCCTGGCCAATATCTATCCACACATAGCCCATGCTCCAGCCTGCCATGGGAAGAGGCAGCCACTACAATAGATCTTTGTTGAGCCCAGGATTGAAGCAAGCACTTTTGGAAAAATCTGTGTTTAAGATTTCTGTCCTACCACCCTGCACTTTCTCCTCAGCCGCTGAAGAGAATATGTTTTCTGAGCATGAAACAATATCATTTTTGTGGGGACTTTGGAAAGGGAGCGCTTGTATGAGTCGAAGAAAGCTTCCTTTCTCTTGCCTGGTTTTGGGGAAAGGGCTTTCTGTGTGAGTAATCTTTCAAAGTAGGAAGCAGAGCTCCCCCATTGCTCGGGAAGAATGGACCTCCAGTGGGCTAATATGTGATGGATGAATGAATGCAAACTTGGCAACGTTGCCCTCCGCTCCCCAAAGAATACAAAATGCCACTGCCTATTCGGGCACCGGGACTCTCCCCTTGGAAGTGCTGAAAACTTGGCACCATCCCACCTTAGTTTAATTGAAACTGCAGACAATTAAGGATGGGAGCTTGGAGAAATTTCTTGCAACCAGATCAGCTCAGGATGGATTTGTCTTGGGTGATTGGCTCATGCATAAGGCAAGCAAGAACATAAATGGGGAGTTATTTCTCGTTGACTCCACAGCCTGGGCAGCAAAATCTCACATTGGTTTGGGAGGGGTGTGTTGTGAGGAATATCTTATATTAATAAGTATTATTCAAGTTCTACATCTGGATATAGTCTCTGAAGCTATAGGTAGAGGTTTTTTGATGGTATTTTTGTCAGCAACAGGACAGGCAGCACATAGGAGAGAGAGAAACGATGCATGCAGAAATCCAGGAAAATCTTCCATTAAGGGCAATTCCAGTTATAAGGGCATATCTATCATTCATTCAATGCTAAAAAGTGACACTAAGTTATTCAAACTTTGCCCTTTTAGCAGAAGGATCCCCATCTATTCCTTCTTTCAATGCCCAGACACTTCCTGCAGGCTCCAGAGCCACCTCTTGTCAGGCAGGATCCCACTGACTCCTCCTCCCAGTCTGCCCATTCCACACCGTGGGGTTACATCATGCATTGAGGGATTTCAGGAGCTGGAAGAATGCCCAGTCTCTAACTTTTCCCACATGTGGAAGGCTTTTAACTCCAGCTCTGACTGGCCAGAGGGTCAGACACACGAGTGGACAGCGAGCACCGAGGGAGGGGAGGTTTCACACTTGTAGAAGACCTGAGCTCGGTGGAAACTGCGGCAGCTCAAGGTTGTCCCTCAGGGTTGTTCATTTCTCTGCTTTCCAGCACTCCCTTTCCTCAAAGAACTGCCTTCCTATTTCCTTTTTCTCTTCACTATACAAAGAAATTTTTGGGAATAGCTAATCAAAGGAATTGCTGGTTCTTTGTGGCAGGGAGCATCATTTATTAAACCTCTTCACTCCTAATACAGTGAGGCCCTAAAATGCTGGAGCAAGAATTACAACATCCACCAACCAAAGCCATGGACTACAAGTCCTCTTCAATGTCAAGCAGTTCGAGGAACTAAATTGCATCTTAAAAACTCATAAGCAGTCTGTACACATCCCTTATTATGCAGCTCTTGACCTCAGGTTATGGTGTTTCCTGTCCAGAACTCATTAGTTACTAATCCTATAATTGTTTGCAGTTTTGAAGATTTCTGAGCCCGGTAGATGATAAAATATTAACTTACTTCACTTTGATTGCTGTCTTCCTTAGTTTCCCACTTCAGCAACAGTGATTTTTGCTGCAACATGACATCAGCAGCTTCTTTAAAACCACTAAGGGCAGCAATTACATTTTACAGTAGTTTCAGACTTGTGCCGTTTATAACCACAGGGTTAGATCAGAGATCAGCCTTCGAGCAGGGTGTGCGAAACTCACACCAGCAGTTAAGTCTGAGAAAGCACACGTTGGTAAATCAGAGCCCAGTTTTAAAGCCCTGTATCTCAAACCGCTGCAGTTCGAAACAAATTCCTTTTATTACTGGAAAGCTGAGATTTTGAACTTTCCAGGGATGTAAATCATCCACTCCTAAGCCCGGAGTTTTATGACCCACTGGACTTTAAAACTGTCGGTGGCCCTTCAGCTTAGCAGACTGGGATGGCACGAGGCCAAGGAGGAATTTATCAAGTCACAGGCTTCAAATGAGAGTAATTATTTGGATTTCTCATGGCACAGAGGTAGGACAGGTAAATGTGTAGCTGATAATGAAGCAGACACCACCCTCTGCATTTAACCTCACTTCCAAATGCAATATTTCACCTGGGATACCAGGGCTCTCGAAGGGATCCAGGACTGGATGGACAGTGCTTCTCCCTTACATCCATTTACACCACACACCCATTGTCCAGCTCAGGACAATTAAATGCCATCAGCACCACTCAAACCTCTGGCCACAGCCTACAGAGCCGGGTGGGGAGAGGCACGGTGGTGTTGTACCAGGAAAATGGCACAGAACTGCCCGAGCTGCTTTTCCAAATGGTTTTGCCAGGAGGGATGAAAGGGTTAAAGCTCTGGCTCCAAAGCAGCACCGCTGTTTCACATGAACATTTGCTTTTTAGTTCTGCCTCGCTCTTGAAAAGCATGAGAAAGTCCCAAAAAGCACAGACCCTGCCATTTAATGTCATTTTCTTATCAAAAAGTGAGACAATACTCAAGAAGAAACTTTGACAGTCTCTTTATAGCAAGTCAGAACATCTTCACCCATGAAGAGTCTTTGGCTTTTTTTAGATATTTTATAAAAAGCCCTGATATGAAAAATAAGCTGAATGTCAAACACCTTTAGAAATGATGTTATAGCAACATGATAGTTAAGTCTGAGTGAATACTGAGGAGAAATGATCCAGTTTTAAAGAGCTGGAATAATAAAAGAGGATGGATTTCAAAAAGTCTCCGGCTAACAGTTATTCAGAATTTGTGGAGCACATTTTAGGCTGTGTTGAGGGATGTTCCCAGTAAGTTCTAACATCATTAAGCATCACTATTTCAACAGGAGATTTGGGTCTGGTTGGTGTTCCTTTCCAGGACCACCCCGTACTTGGGAGGGATTTCTTTAGCAGAATTTCTGCTTTCTCTCCAGATGAGACCTGACATTCTCATCTGCAGGCTGGGGGCTTTGCAGCAGATCCTTTGGCTCTTCCACAGCTCTGGAAACACTGATAAAGTAACTGTAGTGAGAGGATTAAGGGCTGGAACTTGCAAAAGAAATTTCTCTGGGCTGAAAGGAGCCAGAGGATGAAATTAATGAGCAAAAAATATGGGAAGTGAATGCCAGTGTGGTATTTGGGAGAGTGACCGTGACAGGGTCAGTGACAGGGGGGCACAGCCCTTGTCACTCCTGTCCCACCACTCTGCTCAGTTCAGGTGCTTGTCCTTCCCTGAGCACCGGGCAGCTCCTGCACTGGGAACACCCTGACAGCTCTTCCAGCTGCTTCCCAAACTCCCTGCCAGGGAAGCTGAGCTGCAGACAGACCAGTTAAATTGTCTTCTCTTGGCTAAGCACTTTCATTTGGTCGAACTTCTTCAGATTCGATTTGTCCTTGCCTTCCCTATATCAGTAAGAAACAACCCAAAAGACATCACATTCCTGCAAGTTTGCCTAGGATTCAAAGGCTGGCCCCTAATCCCACTGTCCACCTCATTTTTGGACTACGGCACCTCTAAACTGTGCAGCCTGGTCTAGTGGAAGGTGTCCTTGCCCAAGGTTGGAGCTGGATGATCTCTAAGGTCCCATCCAACACAAACCATTCCATGATTTCACAGCTTTAAAAGGCAACTGCACAAACCCAGCACAGTAAAACAACCCCCACGTGTAACACTAATCGGGAAGTGTGTAAAATTAATTCCCAATATTTAATATGATCTTAAAAAATTAAACCAGGAGAGAAAACCAAACCCAACAGCTGGACAGCAAGGCTTTTACCCAGACCATAGAATCGCATCCACCTCATCGTTCTCTATTTTTTCATGAAGAAAAACTTTATAAATGTTTTTATTGTGCTTTTAAATTTTATGTCTCCACTGTGCAACACAACACATCACCATCGTTTCAATCTGAACATGTCTTTACTTTCCACAGTATGAGACAGACTTTTCAGAAGTTTAAATGCACTGCCAAAAACTCTCTGTCCTGGTAGCCAGACAGAAAATCAGGCAGAGGAAACTCTGCAAAGGTGATGTAACACAAAGTCTTTAGTGAGTGGGTTTAACTCCTAAATGAATCTGAGTGTGTTCACCTTCTCCCAGCCAGCTTCTCTGTTTTAAGCCAATTTGAGCCTCGCTGGTAAGTGCAGGCACAGTCATGCAGAAAATCTCAGTGCACCAGGGAGCAAGGAGCTGAGACACAGAGCAAGTGCCTCTGTTTTTCCATGAGGATGGAGAATTTCACCCTCCCGCTCCCAGAACCCACCCAGTACAGCACTGGTAATAAAATACCAGTTGAATCTTTCTTTGTGCTTTGCTCCCCGCTGCAGACTAATGTTACCGGACTTGTAACAGAAACTGGAGCCCAGTGGGGGCAGGGAGGGAGGTGACAAAGGCTGCGGTGCAAAAAAAGTGTGGGGACAGCAAATTAGCAGCGGGGAGGGCCCGGCTCTCATCAGGTCACAGACGGGAGCACAAGAAGTGTTGCTTGGGAGGGTTAAAACCTGCGAGTGGATTTAGTCTGGTTCGCGAGGTGAGGATGGGGGAAACATTTATAGCACTCCAGGAGCCAAGAGGAAATCCCGAATCTGCTTTCCTACCCTTCCTGTCAATTCGGTTTCTGTGCTTGTGTGGATGTCCAGCATCCCACCAGCTCCTGCTCCATTCATTCCTTGGGTCAGATGGATGCCACTGAGACATTTCCTACACTATTCCACCGGACAATGCAGACAGACTTCGAGGCAGGCATGCCCCAATCCAAAAACATTCCCTAACAGGATCCCTGTCCCTTCACCTGATTGCCACAACCACGAGGCTGATGCCAGAGCACGGGGTCACCGCGAACTCGTGTGCGAGAAGAGCTCCTGACTCTTTAATTCAGGGGAGGAAGCAGACTTACCTTAGAGACTCTGACCGAGCTTAGATCCCGCTGTGAGCAGTCTCCATGAAATAAATACGGTGTTCAAAGCCAGCTCGGGGCTCCTGACTCTGTTGCCGTCCTGTCAAAACTCGGCGGAGTTGCGTTGTCTGGTGCCGTGTGCGCGCCTAAGGCAGCGAGCTTTGACAGCAAGGCAAACTGGTCACATCAGCCAGATTCTGCTGGGTTTATATAGCTGAGCTGCAAATCCTGATCCTTGGCTCGTTCCACTGTAATAGGACGCCTGAAGGCATTTTTTTTTCAGTTTTGCTTTAAAGGAACAGCCCCCCTCTCTCTCTCTCTCTCTCTCCGGCGTGGCTTCTGAAAGGCACACACACACTCGCACACTCGCACACGCTGTCATCCACAGGCACACACACACAGAAAGAATTTGCATGCGATTTATGGCTAAAGAAGGAAACCCCCTGAACCATTCAAAAAGAAAGTCAGCTCAGGGCAAATGACTCAGAAAGCAGAATATTTTCCCTACAGCATCAGCGGAGTGCATTATCAGGAGTTTTAATCCCCTCACCCCCATTATTTTAACGTTGTGAAATAGTAGCAAGCTGACGTGAAATCAGGGGAATCACAAGCAGGGTTTAAATTCCAGGGACTCCTACCAAAATTAATGGGTTTAATGTCGGTGTAAATAGACCCCACTGCACTGGAATCAACTGCAAAATTCAGATTTGCACAAGCAGAGGATCTGGCATATTCCCATCTTTTCAAGCCTGTGATCCCTTTTGCATCCTTTTGCCCTTCTGCTCTGAAGAGCCGCGGGCAGAAGAGTGGGGAATTCAAGAGAAAAGTGAGCAGAGTGGTAGCCTGAGTCTTTGTAAAAAAACCCCTAAAATAGGAGAGATAAAAGCCCAAAGAGGACAACACAGGAGGGATTCCCTTTCTTCTCAGATCAGATAAAAAGAGATTACGTGGCTGTCTGCCTGTAAAGATAACCCAAGCACTTTTGTGAGGCTCAGGGCTTCTCTGCTTCCAGTCCGGGAGCTATCAGTGACACACAGAGCGCTCAGCTGGGACCTTTCCAGGGCTCTTTGTTGTCTCCGACTACCCTTGAACCTGAGGCTCGTGGCAAAAAAAAAGAGATCACAGTTAAAGGATTCCCATTAGCACCGATTTCCCTCCTACCTGACACTAAAAACCCGGCTCTCCCCTGCCTACATCCCAGCCCTCTGAGCTCTGGGTTTCTGCTTCCTTTGGGTTCTGTCGTTGGGGGGTGGTGGAAGAGGAGGAAAGAAGATTAATCTTGAACTTTCAGGTTTGTCTTCCAGGATAAAAGATGAAATCACTCTTCTGTTGGATGGTTTAGAAAGCAAGACTGACCCAAACATCTCTGAGGGCCATGAAAACAAAAACCTCTGCTCCTGGGATCCTGCTCAGGAGCAAAGATGCTCACAAGGATAAAAACTGATTGCCTGGGAGTTTCAGATCATATTCCTCTCTGAACACATCTCCTCCCAGCTGGCCCTTCCCTGGCTCCACCGGCACATCACTTTATGAGGGAATGTTGTGACTCTGTGTCAGACAGAGTTGAGGCTGGAGAGCAGGGAAAGGTTCTTCCCCCAGAGGGTGCTGGGCACTGCCCAGGCTCCCCAGGGAATGGGCACGGCCCCGAGGCTGCCAGAGCTCCAGGAGCGTTTGGGCAGCGCTGCCAGGGATGCCCAGGGTGGGGCCGTTGGGGGGTCTGGGCAGGGCTGGGGTTGGACTTGCATGATCCTGGTGGCTCCCTCCAGCTCAGGATGTTCTGGGATTCTGTTGTTCAGGAATTTTTCCTTTTTGCTCCTTCACAGCACTACCAGGACAATTCAACCCATCCTACACAGTTAGAAAAGGATGGGGGGTATCCCCGACCCTGAAATTCTGACTGTTTTAGAAGACCATAAAATACAGAGCTCTTTTGCTCGCTGAACTACTTAAGTTTTCCTTGCTGTGGCTTTCATGTATAACACTGACCCCCTGTGTGCCTTCCCTTACACCTGATTGTAACACTGAGCTTGCCCCAAGCTCCCTTCCCCAGCACATGGAGCAAATTTTAATCTTTTCCAAATATGAACTCCCATTTCCAACTTCTGCATTCATTTTGTGCCATGCTGTGTTTCATAACAGTCATGCCCTCAGAGAAGAAACGAGCCTGTGTTGGACAGAAGGTCGGAAATGCCACTTAATTCCTTCTAAAGGCATTGGACCCTCCTTGAGTGCTGATTTCTTAGAAGTTCATCTTGTTCTGGGCAATCTCAAAGGCAGTGGGATTGTTGGATACAGTCTTGAGGAGGTCTCCAATTTTTGTGTGTAATTCCCAGAATCTTCTCCAGCTGGTCCTGTGCCAGCCCTGCCCCAGTTCAGGGTGTGAAATAACCCTGAGGCTGTTGGATCCCCACATGGGCCCTTCACTTAAGAGCTGAACTCAATCCTTGTGCTCAGAATCCAGCTCAGAATATTCTGTGATTTAAGGGTGATTTTTAATTCAGTGAAGGGTGTGCTCAGGACCAAAACCTGCATGGGAGATGGAACACAATTTTTCCAATAAAATCAGAACTCAGGAAAAGACAGTTCCCCATACAATGAACCATTCCCTGCCTCTTATTTCAGTTGTTCTTTCACAAACATTTAAAAACACTTTATTTCCCTGTCCATACACACGAGTCTGCACAAGGGAAAGTCAAACTGTGGGAAGCAACTTGTGGGATTTATTTTGGGAACATTTGCTAATGCCATTTTTTCCACCAACAGCTGCTGAATAAAAAGTTAAACTGATTTTTTCTCCAATAATTCACCACCCACTTACCTGACTTAAAAAAATAAATGCCATGGGAGATAAGTTCCAGGTAAGAGTTCAGGCTTGTTCTTGTTTTATCTTTTTGGGCTCACCCATCCTTAATCACAGTCTGTGGCAAACATTGAACCATCGACTGAGTCAGAAACAAATGATAACATGAAAGAACAGGGAAAATGCATTTTAATCAGAAATTTGGCTCCAGGTTGTAATCTCTAACGAGCAGGACCAGCACTGGATTCTGTGCCCTGCGGTGACCTCTTTCATTAAATAAATGTGGATAGAAATTGATTTTTTTTTAAATGAAAGCAACAGGGAGAAATTAAAAGAACACTGAACTGAATATGCTGGAGTTTGTTGCTGTGGTTTTCTGTGCTTGCAAGTCAGTGCTAGGGATGAAATTCAAAGATCTACGGAAAGGCATAAATGATAAATCTGGGAATATACTGATATTTATAAAAGCCCAAAAGAGACCAGTTAATTGTTTGGGGAGCTATTAGTGAAATGCGAAAAAAAAATCCTCATTATTACCTTGGGACAAAATTGTTTCACCACAGGTAATTAGATTTAGTTCCAATTTAATACCTGTGCTGGATCACCCAGCCCTAGGAATAATCTGCTTTGTAGCAGCACACTGGAGAGTGAAAGCTGCCCTGAATGTGAATTAACACCACCCTTGGTTAATTCCAAGAATTAACCTGAGAATCTTTTGCTGTGCACAGAGTGCAGCCAGTTCAGGAGCGCACAGATGGGAAGGCAGCGAGCCCCTGGGACACAACACCCGAAACACGAACCACGGGGCTTGAGTTTCAGGGGCAGTCAGTCCTTGTGGCTGGAAGGAAGTGTATTTATCAGAGAAAATTCATGTTAGCGTGGAATTGTACAGTCACAGGATACCCTGAGTGGGGAGGGACCCACAAAGATGATCCAAATCCCACTGGTGGCCCTGCACAGCCACCCCAACAATCCCACCCTGTGTGTCCCTGGGAGCGGTGCCCAAACGCTCCTGGAGCTCTGGCAGCCTCGGGAATGTGAGCACAGAGCAGGACAGAGCACAGCCTGGGGACAGCCAGGCCAGGAGCCTGAAAACAGCCCCAGCTGAGCCCCAAGGAAATCATCCTGCTGAAAAGAACTCATTTAATGGCAAGAGGAAGATGGAAAATCAAGATTTAAAGAGAGACTCTGGTACCACTGGGCTGATCCTTAAGGAGATTCAAAGATCCTTTTCGTGCTCCATTCTTAAGAGTGATGATTTTAGGTCAATTTCTGGAGACATTTTGATCCTTTCTCACTGAGTATCCCTTCCCTACATTTTCTGTCTTTCCAGACCATATCCACAAGGTTCCACTGGCAGACAATCAAGATCAAAATGCTTTTGTCTTTCCACCTGCATTGCCTTCATTCCTTTACAGCTGCAGCCAAAACCAGCTCAGTTAATTGTGGTTCATATTGAGCAATATTCTGGCAATCCTGCTCAAACTCTGGCTCTTGGATTACCACCTTATCTGCTACTTTTCTGTTGATTTCCCAGGAATTTGAAGAAAACCATTTGCTGCTTCTTATTTGACAATTATTTGCAAACAAACTGATTTTTATGAGAGCATTTCCTTACGACCCCTCAACGTCATTAAACAAGGCACTCCAGGTTACTTCTGCAGAAAACACCTCAAGTATTGCTTTAAATACCTCTTTACAATAATTCATGTTATTTCTGCACAACGTTCCCCCTTCCCTGATGTGATGGCTCAAACAGAATTAGGACTTCCAAGCACTGCAGACTTTGGGCCACTTTTCCAGTGAAAACACTCATTTATATAGTTATATAATTGATAGAATTATAATTTATGCTGTTATATATTGATAATCCTTTCCCAAATATTATCAGCACCATATTCAACCATGCTGAAGCCAACATTAAAATGGGGATGGATCGATCCTGACAATTGCAACCCACGTTAGAAGGTGGCCGCTGGTTTGGGATCAGAGAATGCAGAAGCTCATTCCTAACCCCGGGGAAGTCTGACCTAAATAAAATGCAGAGACTGAAGGTGCAAGTTTACAGCTGCTGAAGAAGTAAAAACTGCAAAGTCAAGGCCCCATAATGTTCACTAATATTTTAAATATCACACTGAACACTATATTCCGAAGAAAAAAATTACTCGACAACTTTGGAATTTTTGCGAGATGATCTCCAAAAAGAAGAAGGAAATTTCCTCTAGTATTTGTATTTACTATTTGTACCAGGGCATTTCCCAAGGGCTGCATTTGTTCCCTAAATGAAGAAATAGGAAGCAGCTGTTGGGGAGCAGATCCACGGGGGCTGTGCAGTCCCTTCAGCCTCTGCAAAGAGCTGAGAATGCCCTGGATGTGATGCCTGAAGTGGCCACCTAAAAACAGAGACTGGACAGGAGTAAGGGAATAAAGGTCGGTATTTGTTTGAAAGGCCTTCAAAGGTACCCCTGGGGAGCCAGAGGCTGCTGCAGAGATGGACCCTGGGTTCTTCACACTTGGATAAATTTGGGGGGGTTGCAGATCAGGGTTAATTGTCCAATTATAACCTCAGCCCATGATGTAATTACCCCAAGCTTGTCCCCCTCTAGGTTTTAGTTTACACATTTTGGGCCTGGTGTCCTTGAAGAGCAAACCTGGAGAGGTTTGTTATGTCTGACCAGCGGGAGATAACAGCAGATAACAGCCCATGAGAAACTTCAGAGTTACACACCAGGCAGTGCAGGATTTGAAAAACAGAAAAGTTAAAACCTAAGGCATCAGCTGTGCTTGCCAGCCTGGGAAGGCCACAAGATTAATGACAAACAAGCGGTGACTGAGCAAATAATTGGTGTTTCATAAAGGGATTTCCAGCTCTCTGATCACATCAGTGGGAAGAAGCTGTGGGACACCTGAGAGTGGGGCCAGGGAACCCGAGTGCCCTCTGAACTGGTGACCTTGATCCTCTCTTTCCCTGATCCATAAAATAAAAGTCCTTTTATTTTATCAGTGTGCATCAGCACACTGATAATCACCAGACAAAAAATGTGTTGTTAGTGATATCACAAACATTTACAACGATAATCTCTGGGCAAAACTCCCTCGAGAAAAATCAAAATAAAAAGAGTAAATAGACAATGATGACTGTGCCAGTACAGAAATATTTTCCATGCAAACTGCTGGTGTCAGACTCGGTGACACAGAGGGACTTCTTTGGCTTTTATCATATTTGCAGTAGATTTATTAGAAGTTTATGAGACAAAATATGGCTTTAGCAATGCACCAAGTATGAAATACGACAAGGAAGAGAACATCAAACCGCTGAGGACTGAGGGAGAAAGTGAAACTCGCTCTGTGGGGTGGTGTAAAGATTTATCAGCTCGTTAGCATCACTCCTGAGTGGTTAATCCATCGATGGCACAGGGGAAACAACTCAGCTGCTGTAAAGGTTTCATCCTGTGCCACACCAGTTTGTACCCTCTAACTGCTTGGGTTCATAAGAACACTCAAGTGCTTCTACCCATCCCAAAATACTTACATGCACTTTACTGCAATCACGTTTCGAAGATTGTTGGTGTCAGAATTACAGCTAATCATGTTAAATATATCCTTAAATGTCTTGCAGGCACAGTTTCCCTACTGAAGCTTGGGTAGGGAAAGCAGCAAGGCAGAAATCCATAGTTCTAATCCATTCCAGAAGAAACAAGTTCCATGCGATGGAAATCAGCACGTGCCCCACAGGGAAGAGGATTCCTGCTGCTAATGAAGGCCAAAGGGTGGATAATTACACAGCACAGACAGATGAGAGCACACCTGAGCATCCATTTGTGGTGCAAACCCACAGAATCCCAGAGTGGTTTGGGTTGGAAGGGACCTTAAAGCCCATTTCACTCCAGCTCCCTGCCTTCCACCAGATCAGGTTGCTCGGAGCTCCATCCAGCCTGGGCCCTTCCAACCCAGACCCATCTGGGATTCCATGGTTTTTATGCCATTCAATAACAGCAGAAGGGACCTGTCTGTCTGTCTGTCCTTTGAGTGAAAAGAAAAATCTCCCCCAGAAGGAAGCTGTCTGTGCAAGTCCTGAGAATCTCAAGGTGTGGTTGAGAAGAATCCCAAAATAACTCGAAACCTGTTTGTGTTGGCCTTAGACACTGAAGTCTCTGGTCTTCAAAGTGTATCCTAAAATTGTTTTAAAGTGTTAAATCACGGTCACAGATTAGGAAAAAAAAAAATATATATTTAACCTGCCTATCCAGCAGATAAAGTCATCAGGGAAAGTCAGGAATGTGGCTGCTGGAGAACTGAGCTTCGCTCTGCCATTCTCGGCCTCTGCAGGCAGCAGAAGGTGAAGGGGTCCCAGAAAGAGCAGAGAGGAGGAGCCAGCAGAGTTGTGTGAGCACAGCACGGGTACAAGAGTTTTGTGTGAGCCTTGGAACTGATCTGTTCATTTCCAAGGAAGAATTAAACTCTGGATGCAGAACCTCAGGTCCATGAGCAACATCCTGGGAGCAGGGGGAGGGGGCTGGGTGGAACAATGGACGCATATCATTAAAATATATTAAAATATAATTAAAATATATTAAAATATCATTTTGGCTTCATCAATTACCAACAAGGAGGTTTTTACAGCTACATTTTCCTGATTATTTCCTGACTGCTTGATAATACAACAAAAAACATGGTCAAGGAAAAGCAGACTTGTGGGAATTTCCACTGGATTTCCCAGCTTAATCTCGATTTTGAGTGGAAGGTTCTAAGTAGTTTCTCTCTTTTCTCTGTTTTTTACCCAAATTTTCCCCTGCCCATCTGGGACATCCCATCCAAGTTGTTAAATATTGGCAAGAGCCAGCTCATGATCATCCCCCCTCACTCACAGGAGCCCTCAGAAATGTGGGGACTGAGGCAGCTGCTCCTCTCCAGGTGTGAAGAGAGGGGAGCACACTCCTTCCAGCCCCGATCCTGGTGCTGCCCCATTTATCTGGGATTTCTATGGGATCAGCAAAGGCAGAGGAGCTGCTGTCTCTTCCCAGAGCTCTGACCCCATGTCCCTGGCAGTGAGAGGGACTCAAGCTCGCTCTGCTCTCCCCTCCCCGCTCCCTGCTGAGGTCACGTCACCAACCCAGACCAAAGGAGCAGAGGGAGCCCTTTTTTCCTTGCCTTTTCCCCCAGCATTTCCGGAAGGAGCCCGGACACCTCTGCTCATATCCTGCATTTGGCTTCTTCTGGGACCAAAGGGAAACCTCAAAGCAGATGGGATTTAGCTTACTTACATTCTCTGTAGCTAACTCAGATTTTATTAAACACAGCTGTAATCCCAGACTTCTTCAGATGAGTGAGCTCACTGCTGACGTCGCTCCTGGGCCTTTGGAAATCCAGGCCTAGCAAGAATTTTGAGGGGGAAAAAAAAAAAAAAAGAATAATGAGACAGAGAATTTGTCATGAATTTGTCATGAATTGAGCAAAAAAAAGGTAAGTTTGTAACTGAGCCCAGACCAATCCTTTTGTTCTTTGCATCCAGCTTAGACCGAGAGCAGAGTCCCTCAAATAGCACAGAAAAAGAAAAATATACACCCAGGCTAAACCAGGATAAGGCTTGACTGACTTCTCCTTATATCAGCTGCCTTCCCCGCATTCTCCAAACCCCAGCAGCACCCTGTGAGCTCCTCACAAGATTGGGGCTCTCTCAACATCAACAGCACAAGAGCAGATTTAGTTTGAACTTTCTGTCTTGCTCATAACCACCCTTCTCAGCCCAGATTTATCTCTGGTTCAGAGCCAGCAAATAAAGCAAACCTTCATGAGAGAATAATCCAAATTATTGCACATTTAAACAAGGTTGATTTTATGACAGTGCAACAATAGACATCATGTAAGCTGCTTTTATCCTGAGTACAACCCTTTTATCCCCGTATTTTTGGAGTGCCAGTGGTATGATAGCATTGCACAAATACTCCTCCTAAACTTCATTTACAGCATTGAAGTTGACTGAATGCACAAGTTCTGTCCCAAAAAGAACAGACTCCTTCATTTCTCTGCTGATTCTGCAGATCAGGATCAATAATTTAATAACACCTTTGTTTTCAAAATGACCAACACAGAGCAGAAAAGTCTTGTTGCTGTCTACAGGGGAAAAATCAACTTTTTTATTGTCCTAAACAAATGGTAACCTCTGTCTATTATAAGGAAGCACACAACTAAAATGTGGATCTAACAAAGGAAAAAACGTCCTTGCTGCTGTAAATAAGATCTCTAATTTAATTTTTTCCTCACCAGAACAGCCCTGATTTGTTAGAGTGCAGTTAAGTTGTTTCGTCCAAAATAATTTTCAGGACAAACATCTGCATATGAGGGGTTTTAGTACTGTTGTTGTTTTAAACTGCATTTATTCTGGCAAAGGCAGCACCTCCCACAAGGCTAAAACTGATGTCTGGAGATCAGAGAGAAGTCAGAACCTCCATAGGTATCAAATTCCAAATATTTTATTTCTCCCCTAAAAGCTTTTTACAGAGCCCACTGTGCAAGGAGCTTTAGAAGCTCTCGTGTCACAGCCAGGGCTTTACTATCCCAAAATGATCGTGTCCAAGATCGCTCATTACACTTAGGAAGTGATTCCATTCTGTAAAGCCAACAAAAGATACTCCCATGTCATGAATTCCAGTCAATTATAGCCAAATTCAGCCCATGGCCTCCTACTGTAGTTTTCCACAACCTCAACATGGTAACAGCAAAGTTTGTATCTCACTAAGTGTTGCTAAATAAAAATAAACTACAAAAGAAAAAAAAAAAAAAACAACCAAAAAAAAGGAGCAGTGGGGTGGGAAACTTGGAATTCAACACATCAGGAGTCTGGGATTTCAAACTGGCTTTTGGCCAAGCTTCAGGAGCACTTGGGGACTTCACGCATATTTCTCTGATAGTATTATGACTTCTGCTTTTATTTTATTTTATTTTCTTTTTTTTTCTTCTGTCTACACGAGCAGCGTCTGTTCCCAATTTGCTGTGTAATGCAGTGACCCAGGGTTTTGAAACATTCCCTGGAACAGAGTCCCCACTCCCAGTGCTGCTGGGGACACTGGTGGCTCTGACTTCAGGGGCCAACCATCCCCGAGCCCCCAGGGCAGCCCTGGCAGGGAGAAAACCCAAGCAGACTCTCTATAGGTCCGCCCAGGGCCGAGGGGGAAGCGAGTGAGGACACATTTTCCACACTATAGCCAGAGGCCCATCTTACGGGAAATTTCAGTCAGTAAAAGCAAAATGTTACTGGAATGTTGCCTTCTTTGAGCTCGCATGGAATCTTTTATTATGATTGAATTCGGAGAAACAGGTGTGAAAAATTCATCCCGATCCCGACTGGGCTGGCCCGGATGTCGGAGATGGTGTGGACTCTGCAGAAGGGCTCCTGCCTGGCCCAGCCACCTGCAGACAAATCCCTGTTCCCAGTTATCCCCAGGTGTTCCCCTGCCTGCCCATCCCAAGGCAAGCCAGGAGGAAAACATCAGGAGACTCCAACGATTTTCTGTGCTCCAAGAACTGTCAAATGGGGCTGGGGGCTTCCCTTCCCAAGGAGAGGCACTGTCCTCCTCTCTAGGAGCCCACCTCCGAAATCTGGACATTATAAGGAGGTGAGCTGGAGCATCTCAGATCCTTGGGAGCAGCCACCACGGAATAAATTGTCCTCCGAAGCAGAGGATGCTCAGCCCCAGAGAGTGACCACAGGAGCTGTTCAATCCCTGCTCTTCCCTCAGGTGAGGCAGCACAGAAAGGATCCCCGGAGCCAGGAGGGATCTTCCCTGCCTGTGCCCCATCCCCACTCCGGGAAGGGCTGCCAGGGGCAGATTTACCCTTGCTGCACCCACTGTGCCTCCAGCACAGAGCCAGTGGTGTGAGCACAGCATCGCTCACTTCCACGCTCACATTTAGGAGGCTGAAAAAGGCTTTTGAATGAGTCAGGGGTGTGAGCAGGTATAAGCAAGCCCATGTCCTGTTTAGTGGAGGAGTCACAGCCCTACAACACTGAAAAACATCAAGGTAAGAAGCTCCTCAGGAGGCAGCCAGACAAGGAACTGGGAAAAATATAAAATATTCCCTTTTTATTCCCTAGGGCTCTCAGTTGTGAGCTGTGCATGTTTAAAGACATTACAATTGAGGAAGGACAGCGTAATAGAATTCATTCCTTTCAGCAGCTGGCTCAGACAGCAGAGACTTGGATTCAGGGGGTCTCAGATCCAGAAACGAGATTTAATAAGTACAGAGAGAGTAACAAGCAGTGCCTCAGCGAAGCAATTTGCATCTCCAGGCTAACGGACACTTGAGGAAGTTGTTAAAATAAAATCTTGGAAGTGACTCTTGGCACCTGTGCCTGTTCCAGCGCTGTGGTACAGATGAATAAAATAACCCGCAGGAAAGGAGGAAAAAATTATTTTACGTTCTTTACATCGACTGACAGACAAAAGCAAACAGCCCAGTAGTGAGAGCAGGGAACATACAGAATGTTCTGGGTTTTCCAGCCTAACTCATGTCCTGTCCAGAAGCTGGCTGCAAGGGATGCAGTTGGTGTAAGAGCGATATTGAGAGGGACAACAGGAGTCTTTCAGGATTTCTCTTCTGAAAGCGATCCAGGGAATTAATACTTTCTGTACGATGTATTAAAAAAATAAAAGAAAACACAAAAAAGAACCCCAGAAAAAAAATGGCAAAACTTTCCCTTTCTGCTGCCAGTCCTTTTCACCTTGGTTTTTTTAAGTGCACTTTGCCAAGGTGAGGATGAATGGGATGCACTTACTACAACGGGAATTTTCTCTCCAGACCCTGGAGTGAGGGAGTTCTCTCAAGGCAGCACTCAAAGCAAGCTATTTGTTCCATAATTAACCATTTCAGAGATGCTGCCTGGGCTGCTGTCTAGACCTGGTCTGGCAATTCCCATTTCCTTGCGGAGTCTAATGGAGCTGCTCATGTATCACATGTCTTTTATTTCATTTTATTTTTTTAACCGTGAAATTAAATCTCTTACCTCATTAAAGAAGAATCTCATGAAAGGCAGATCTATTTCAGGGTGAGTTGATATATTTACCACAATGCTCTAGGACTGCCTGACCTCCAGGTTGCTGGGATTTAATGTGGGAGCTACAATACCTCCAATGTTTTAACTGGGCAGGAAGAGGCTGAGAGGAAGGAGAGCACTCAGGAGCAAATTCTGCTCTTAAGAGGGTGTAAATCAAAAATAGCCTGGCTGAAAAAACAGGTCGTTACTCAGGTTTTGATTGGTGTAAATGAGTTTTGCCCCTAAATGACAGGTCAAGAGTTTGGGAGGAGGAGAGGAAGTGGTTAATGTTTCACCGCGCTGTAAAAAGCCAACTGTGTCAATAGACTGAATTCCACCTGGAGACAGAAACTTTCTGAGTGTGGTCAAATTCGCCATCAGAAATGCAGGGGTGCAGCCTCCTGTACAGAAGGAGGAAACACAAAGCCAGACACAATTCGTTGCTGGGCTATTTTTTTACCTCGGGAATACGAATAATGCGATCATTGAAAATGTGGCTCGGGGACCCTCAGGACTCGGGGTGTGCGATTCTCAAATTCCTCCCCCAGGTTAATGGGTCTGTTTGGAGAAATGGCAACAGTCTGGGCCGTTCTACAAAGCTTTCTCCGAATGCCCCCGTCAGCTTGGCTTGGAAAGCAAGCTTAGCTCTTTGTTTTGCTGGCCAGTGTGAGGACAGAGAGGACAGGTGGGCTCTGAACGAGTCCAAGGCTCCTTTCAAAGCAGTTGAAGATCCCTAAAGTGAGGGCACAAATGACATCCAAAGCCACTCTGCCTATGGAGAATTTGTGAATTTGTGACGGAAATCCCTCCATTGTTTAAGTGGGTAATGAACCACAAAATAACAGAATGGTTCGGGTGGGAAGGGACCTTTCAGATCATCCAGTGCCCCCCCTGCCATGGCAGGGACACCTCCCACTGTCCCAGGCTGCTCCAAGCCCCGTCCAGCCTGGCCTTGGGCACTGCCAGGGATCCAGGGGCAGCCATAGCTTCTCTGGGCACCCTGTGCCAGGGCCTCCCCACCCTCCCAGGGAAGGATTTTTTCCATATATTTAATCCAAACTTATTCTCTGTCAGTTTGAAGCCATTCCTCCTTGTCCTGCCACTCCAGGCCCTCGCAAATCTTCTCTCTCCATGTTTCCTGTCAGTTCCCTTCAGGCCCTGCAAGGCCACACTGAGCTCAGCCCAAAGCTTCTCCTCTCCAGGCTGAACAATCCCAGCTCTCCCAGCCTTTCCTCCCAGCAGAGCTGCTCCATCCCTCTGATCCCCCTGCTGCCTCCTCTGGGCTCTCTCCAGCAGCTCCAGGTCCTTCCTGTGCTGGGCCCCAGGGCTGGGGCAGCTCTGCAGGTGGGGTTTCACCTGAGCACAGGGGCACAGGGGCACAATCCCCCCTTTGCTGCTGCCCACGCTGGGGCTCAGCCCAGGGCAGGGGGCTCAGGGCTGGGGCAGGTCCAGCTCTCCCCCACAGCACCCCCAGCTCCTTCTCCCAGGGCTGCTTTCAATCCCTTCCTGTCCCAATGATCCCCCTTCCATAACTCTCTAACTCACTCAAATTTCAAATGTATTGATAAACATGGCTTTGCTGTCCTTGCACTGCCTGGCCAACATTTGCTACAAACCAGAGTCTGGCAGACAATCTTGTACCACCTTCAGTTCAGAGTTCCCTTTCAGTGAGGAAAGGGGATGTAGGATTTTATTGTTCTTACACCTTGTGAGCTCCAAAGTAGGGTAAATCCTGGCAGGATATTGCTCAATGTCATGGGGCCAAGCAGCAGCAGGCAAAGTGATCTCATCAAAGGCATCAAGTCTAGTTCTTGGAGACATTTGGATGCAGAGGCTGATTGGGGGACTGATTTCATTTTGCAGGAATCCCAGCTATAAACAGATTAGCAAATTATTGTGACAGACAGTGAGCCCTCCGTGAGAATGTTTACCACTGACTTCCACAGGCCAGGCTCTGGCCAAGCCCTTCCTCCAACCAGTCCAGACTTCCAGGAATCAGCTGCTGCTCAGGAAGGTGCTGCAGGACAGGCTGGGAGCTGAAGGATGGCTGTGGAAAAGGTGGCAGGGGTGGAGGGGGGTGACATCCTTTCCGGGCTCTCATTGCAAGAATCAGTTCTGGAAGCCAGGGGACACCACGCCAAGGAGCTGAACACATCTGGAACTGCAGGGGGGGCAGCCAGGAGAGCCTGACAAATGGATCTGTGCCCACAAACCAGGCCCCAAAGGTGTCAGGCTGGAGCTGTGTGAGGGAAGATGTTTGGTTTGGGCTTTATCTGCTTCAGGTTATCGTGGCAGCTTTTTCCTGCAGAAAGGTATCAGAGTGTTGGAGTCGTGCAGCGAAGGATGGAAATATTTGTAGAGGTAGTTTCATTTATGAGAAGGAATAAGTATTCTGTGATACAAACCTTGTTCTTCCTGGTGCAGCAAACAGCATAAAATCCTTCCTGCCCGTAAGTCAGGGCTAAGTTTGAAAGTTGTACCTGAAAAACAATGAATTGTGCATTGGTGCTGTTCCTTGCCTTTCCAAAATCCTCTGCCTGATGGCCACCCTGTGACACAGAAAAGGCTGCACGGGGTGACAGAGCCAGGAGCAGCCAGACTTCCCTGCACCCAGGAGGATCCTCAGCCAAACCAAATCCTTCATCCCTTCCCAAGGCTGCACTGGAATGTGGCTTCTGGGCAAGGCAGAACTAGAAAGAAAACTTTCTTTGGAATGGACGTATCTGGGAAAAAAACCATTTCAGCTTTACAAAAAGGAAAGAAACTAACCCAACAATCCTTTCCCAACTTTTAAGTTAAAAGTTACTTTTTCCTAATGACTCACATTGTGTCTGTCAGAGCCTGAGCTTGCAGACTCACATTCAGCTACAACCACATCACGAAATCTGCTGCAGCGGTGTCACATTGGCTCACTGGGGCCACAAGCACAAGACTGAAGGAAGCTTATGGGTTCTTAGAGCCAGCAGGGAACAAACACATCACTGACATCAAACTTCTGCCCTCTCAAACCCAAGCGCTTCCTCTATTTCCTCAGTACACTCGTATCAACATAGGAATAATCCTCAGCCTGAAATGAGCATCTACATCACTGCAAAGCTGCCTAGAGCTTCAGAAAGGTACGAAAAATCCAGGGAAAGATACAAATTTCACTGGCCCCAGATGTGCCTCACGAGCCTCAGCCACGTTTGCCCTTTCCATTATTATTAATGCCAAGTAACAGCGCATTCCCTACCAATGATGGCTGTGTTCATAAATATTTACAACTGGCTGAATGAAATCATACTTTGTTCCATCCACCCATCTACACTTAAGTGTGTCAGCGAGCCTAAACTATGGCCCTGCCAGATGCAGAGAACTCCATGAAATATAAAGCAACGCGCTTCCACCGCGCTCCACGAGAGTTCAGCCAATTTCCCCCAGCTGCAGATCTGGCTTTGTGTATGTTTCACATCTAGGACCTCACCACATCACTTGTTTCCTTGGTGTCCTGTGACAGCTCCAGAACCTGCTGTGTCTGGCCCAGTTGCTGAGGTTTTCTCCTGCTTTAGTGAAAAAGCCCCTCCTGAATTCAGGGGGCTCACAGCCAGCCTGTCACCCCGTCCCAGTGGCACACCTGGAGCTTTCCCCACGGGCACAGCTCAAACACAGCCCTGGATTCACCTTTTGGCCCAGGGCTTCAGGGCTTTTTTCCACAGATCATTTACAAATGGCAGGGAACTTTGGGATGGGAAGAGGAAGGCTGTGAATTCGCTCTCGTTTCATGTCCCTCACAGAAAATGAAACAGGCCTTAGGTCTCATCTCTGATTCCACTGCAGGAGCAGCAGCCAGGCTTTGTCTTACAATATCTAGAGACAACGAGGCTTTACCCTTCTCAGTTTTGTCTTGTATTTCTAATTACTGATAAGACTGCATTTATTTTTTTTTTTTTAACGCAGCTATTAAATATAAATAGAGTCATGTAATTTCAGCAGCTCCTCCAGTTGCTGCTTCTTTGTGTTTCTGCCCACTGGACACTGAAATTGCCATTTAATGCAGGTTTTGGCTTGCTGCACTTACTCTCATTGATCCTGAATGTAAATAAAGTTTCAGCTTGTTGGATTCCAGTTGAAAGTGTGACCCAATGTTCTGTTTCACAATATTCAGAGAGGGGGAGAAAAACAGAGAGAAATCAAGAAAAGAGGGAGTTCTCAAAAAGACCAAGAGAAGAGTAGTGCTGGAATTCCCTGAACCAAATCTGCTGCTTTTCCAAGAAAAAGCTTTGCCCTAAAAGGGGCCACTCATTTTTATGTGTATCTATCCCTTGCCTTGCCTTGGCTTCCAGATAAAAGTATTTCTCTGTTATTCCCTGCAGTGGTAACCCACCTTCCTAGGATTTAGATGAAAGTTCCTTCAGAGGATAGCATGCTACATCTTCAGTGTACAGATTTTACCCATTTCAGGTTTACTAGTGCTTTCTTCTTTGCTTTTCCTTGTTAAGTGAAAAGGCAAAACAGGTCAATAAAACAGAATATATTAAATATGATCAAAGTTCAGAGGGATGCAGAAAGGCAGTCTTGCAATAAATGCCCTGATAACCCCCAAGACACAGAAAAATTCTTTGTGCCTGAGTTTCCTCATCCACTGATATTTGCCCTTTATTTCTTCCAACTTTTCAGGTCCTCTGCCCATAACACAACAGATTAAAGCAGGGCCTGTAGTAAGACAAGTAATGAGTAAAACCAGTGGAATTGAGATTGATTGAACCAAGATTGTTCAGCAAATTCGCTCCACGCAGTTCTTACATACAAGGGATCAGATCAGAATTAAGCTCAGTGTCAGAAAGAAAGAACCAACTCCATAAACCCCCGTTTTCCACAAACCTGGGATTTAGTGACACATTCACATGTGGTACCAAAGGCAGGACACTGCTGACTGCACACACAAACCCTGCCACAGGTGTGTTGGAATAACTCCTCGATGTCCAGCTCCTGGGAGGAGTATTCCCGAAGCACTCTGAGGTGATGAGGAGGAGGAGGAGGAGGCAGCTCCCTGGCTGGCCTAGCACAGCCTCTCCATCACTTTCCTCTCCCTGTTGGGAGGGAATGGGATCTTTCCAAACACGCAGGAGAGGCCATAGGTCCCAAATCCCCTCAGTGATTCCTGCTCCCTCCCCACACCCCCCTGCCCCGTGGGAGCTCGGTTTCTGCAGGACCTGCAGGGTTTGTTGTTTGCCCTGCAGCGTTCAAAGCTGCTGCGAGGAAGCCCAGGGGATGTTGAGCAGAGCTGTTCCTTTCCTGTCAAAATATGTAAACATGGACAAATATGGGGTCTGTCTGGAGAACATCAAAGTCAAGTCACACTTAGCCCGGCGCAACACCCCAGAGCTGGGGGGACTGAAGTGTGAAAGAGTTCTTGTTTTACATTGCTGCTGGGAAACGTCACCAGCCCGGGCTTGGAGCATGTCCTGGCTGGGATTCCACAGCCTCGGCCTCAGTCCTTCTTCTTCGAGCTGCCTGGAGCCTGATTGTTTCAGCCTTTTGTTTGCTTTAAAGTGTCCTGTGCTGCTCTTCTCCAAACGTCCCACGCCCTGCATGCCAGATGCTGCTCGTCCTGCTCTGCTGGCTGCAGGCACATCCTGGCCTCGTGGAGACGGGAGGAATGGCTGCTTTAATGTCACACAGGACAGAGACTGATGAAGTGGCCACACGATGCTCCCAAACTGTGTGGGGATCCACACAGAAACATCTGCTGCCGTCTCAGCCGCAGTCACTCCAACCTCCAAACACAGCAGGGCAGAACCGCCCTTCCCACGTCTCAGAGCCCTGCTGTGAACTGCTCAGACGTGGCATTGTGGGGCAAATATTAACCTGGACTTATGTGAATAATCAAATTGGTAAGTCCAGTATTTATAGACTATTTATGTGAGGAAGATCTGCAAGAAAAGCTCTGCTTGGATTTAAACTTTTCAAGGATACGACATCCTGTGGTCCAAGTACGCTGCACAAGTTTTGGGATTCAGGGCCACATCTCCGTGCTGATAGAGCACAGCAGATTTTGGGGAAGCCATGCTGAGTAACAAGCTGGTCTTCCCTCATTATTTCATCATTTTGAGTTGCCCTGGCTATTTTAAAAGACCTGCCTGGGGTTTCCCATAGCAGAGCTGACCTCCAGGCTGCTCTTTCGCCGTGATGACACAATAATCTCCAACTGCAAGCCCTTGAGAAAATCTCGTAAGAACATTATGGACCATTCTTGATCAGCCTTCCCTCACCCAGTTCAGAACACTTGGCTCAGTGATTCAGCTGCAAAAATCAGCTAGAACCCTCCACAGCTTGTTTCTACAACAGCAAACCTGAATCCACACACCACATCTTCGCTCCAGATGGGGAATTCCTTCCCTCCAAAGGTCTCTTTAAAGTGTAAATTGGCTGTTACTTTGTAAGAAGAAGAACAAACTGCTTTTCTTTGATCCTATCTAAAAACAAATTATATTTTCCCCACAGTGCTGGTGGGCTGCTGCACCTAGCAGGTGTATCTGGCCATCAGCAGCATTATTAAATCTCTGCAGGAGTCCAGACCCCTCTGATGGAAGAGTCCGGCTCTCTACAAATCCTCAGTGGGCAGGATGGACAGAAAAATCCCCTCTGACAATTTTGTCAAAGCTCTGTTAGAAGAACTGGATCTCTTCCCACATAAATATGTGTTCCCTTTACCACTTACTCTCCTGGCAATGAAGAACACTTCCATCAGAACACGGAGATGAAGGCTCTTCTTGCACCTTTTGTGTATCTTTCACTGGAGAAGTCGAACCACCAAAATAAACTCACTGAGTGGCAGGTAATGAGCCGTAACTCCACGTACAAACCCACTTTCCTGCCCAGCTCCAGCACCTCCTTCCCCATCCACTGCCAAGTGTCCCCTCCAGAGGCTGTGTGCTGTCACTGTCACACAGCTGGTGTCACCCAGTCACTGACAAGTGAAGAGAATTCCCTTGTGAAAAGCACTTTCTTAAATAAAATGCCTCTAGCAGAGGAGTTACAGTTCTCACTCTGGGAGAATAGATCAGCAAAAAATTCACTTGAGGGCTGGGGTAAGTTTTTTGTCCTATTTTGTCCTCTAATCTCCATCTTTGCTGTTGGTTCCTTCAGGTACTGCAAGGTCACGATGAGGTCCAGATCTTCTCCTCTCCAGGCTGAACAATCCCAATTCTCCCAGCCTTTCCTCCCAGCAGAGGTGCTACAGAGATGATTTACAAGGGCCTGGAGTGGCAGGACACAGGGAATGGCTTCAAACTGACAGAGGGCAGGGCTGGATGGGATATTGGGAAGGAATTCTTCCCTGTGAGGGTGGGGAGGCCCTGGCACAGGGTGCCCAGAGCAGCTGGGGCTGCCCCTGGATCCCTGGCAGTGCCCAAGGCCAGGCTGGACGGGGCTTGGAGCAGCCTGGGATAGTAGGAGGTGTCCCTGCCCATGGCAGGGGATGGGATGGGATGAGTTTTAAAGTCCTTTCCAACCCAAACCATTCCATGATTGCAACAATTTCCCTCCAAAGGCCAACCAAGCTGTCGGGGTACAACCCAGCAGATCGCCCCTGGCACAGTCTGGCACTAACCCCAAGCTGATAAACCCTGCCCTGCAGCAGCCGGGATGTCAGTGCCAGCTCAGAGCTGTCCAGGCCCGTGGCTGCCTCCTCCTGCCTGCACAGCCACTGCCAGGCTTCCCTCAGTCCCCTTTGGAAGCCCATGAGCTGAAACTCGTGGAGGCACTCAGCAGAATGCCCACAAGAGACCTTACTGGACTCATAAAATGAACTTTACCAGCATTAGTTCTGCCCTGATTGACCAGTCCTGGACTCCTCTGTTCCCTGCTCTGCCCCAGCAGCCAGGCAGCCACAAACTCCTTTTCCTGGGCCGGCCCTGCCTCTCCAGACAAGGTCACACTACAAAACCACTTCCAGCAAATCCTTATGAAGGCATCAAGCCCCAGCTACGCTCGACCCGAATTTTTTTCTGCTCTACACAGCAAATTCCACCCCCCCTACAGATCCATGACCTAATTCAGTCTCAAAGGCTCCAGCAGAAGCAAACAGAGACAAACCAACGAGCGACCTGGAATTATGGCCCTGCATCCCTCAGACAGGACTCAAGCCATTCCATCCTGGATGTGTTTTTGTTACCCCCGACAGCTCCCTGCGTGTGATTTGTGGCACGAGGCGGTGACACAGGGCACGGCTCTTTGCGAATGTTGCAGCAACAACTTCACAAATTCCTGTTGGGAGGGATCAAGGCAATGTGACATTTGCAGAGAGCGGGATTAAGCTGCTTTTGTGTGATGCTCCAGAAGGCTTAGGAGCTTTTGACAATTGTTTGGAAAAGAGTGACTTTTTATTTTTTCCCCTCCCTAGGAACAGATTCTTGAGGAATAAAGTGTGTTATCGACTCGTACAAAAACCAGCAGGCAGAAATTCACAATGGAAAAGGAGGCAGTGGTGGGGAGTGGATGCAAATATTGGGTGATTCAGAGGCCAATCCAAACCAACAAAGTGGGCACACTTGCCTGGAAAGGAAGTGGGAATATCTCCCAAAACCACTCTGCTGACTCCACTTCGCATCTCCTGAAATCTTCAATGGTTTAAAGACAGGGCCTTCAGATTTCACGGAGACAACTGTGCTTGGTAGTGAGATAAAAGCTGACTCTTTGCATCCACTACTGCTAAAAAAAAAAAGAAAAAAGAAATCTAATTAATTTTTCCATCTTGCTGTGCTGCACATTCAGCTTCTCGATTTGGAAGACAGAACAGACTGAATGGAAAGCTGTTGTTCGTATATATTTTAGGAATCCCTTTCCTGCACTGACAGCTCCCAGGAGAGTAAACTCCAACATTCCTCATGGAAGAAGGCAACTTGCCTTCACTAATTGTACAAGACAAAGGAAAACTAAGGTCTAGGTGTTTTGAAGTAGATGTTAACTGACTTTGGGCATCTCAAATGGCTTCAAAAGCCTGTTTTAACTTTGTTGTTGTTGACACTTTTCCCCCTAAAACTCATTTTTGATATGTAAAATCCTGTTTCTTTATGTCACAGGAGAGTTCATGTAGCTCCTGTGCTGGGAAGGGCTTCTCTTAACTTTGGCCCTGATGGGAACCATCCCTCTAAAGTCAGTTCACAGAAAAGAACCAAACAGTTGTTGAGCTGACAGAGGAAAGGTGGACATAACTTACGCACTTTATATCAAAGGGAAGTAAATTCAAATCTCTAAAATAAAAAACTGGGACAATTCTATCAAACTAAATAGGACTGCACCTGCCCATTGCTGAGGCCATCAGCTCACGTAAATCCTCTATATTTTGTGGAAAAGGCACCAATTTAAGTTCCTGGAGGAAAATGAACAGAAGCACACCAGAACAAACACCAATGGAAGACAATCTTCCACCCTGGGTCTCTTTTTAGCTGAGCGAGGTGCTAAGCAACAACTCTGCTGAGGCTGAAACTGTAAAAGTAAATAAAGTGTCACTGTCTCAACCTCAGAAGACACGGCCTGGCATTCCCTCCACGACCCCTGAACAGAGGAGCTCTAAGAGATAACACTAAACTGACAGAAAACCTTCCAAACTGAGCCAATATGTTCTGAATTTTCTTCTTCTTTCTTCATTTTTCCACGTGAAACCCCAATTAAAACCTGGATGTTCTTCCAAGAGTTTAGTGCAAGTCAGGCAACGTTTATATGAAGATGAATATATTCCTGCAGTAATAATAATAATAATAATAATAATAATAACAACAACAACAATAACAACAACAGCAATAATAATAATAATAATAATAATAGTAATAATCACATACAAAAAAATAAAACATTAAAAGACACTTGTAACTACCAGCACAATAGACTCTCCAGTAGATTTAAAGAAGAAAGTGAAAAATGTCACAGCCTGTGGAGCCAAAACATAGTCAGACACAAAGGCAGAGAGAAGCACTTTCATCACTTTGTCTGAAAGTTTCAGCCCCATTATTTGACCTGATAATTTTCATGATTTCTGAACACACAAACTGTTTTTTGCTTGCAATTTCTCTGGTAAAATGGTTGTACAGATCACTGAGACAAAACAAGCAGAGGAGAGAATTTGGAACTTCTTTTCCAACGAAATTATTCGGGATAGCATGAAACAACTCTAATAACTGTAATAACTGGGCCAGCCTTACAGAATTCGTATTTCGCAGAGAACTCCAAGTACCACGAACCAATTTACGAATCCTATGGAAAAGCCCTTTCTGTGGAGCTGTTTTTCCTGCCTGCAAGGCGAAGGACCTGGTGAGAAAGCACGTCCAGGAGGGCTGTGCCAGACCACCTACCGCCCTGTTCAGCACATGCCAGCAGCTGCAGGGTGCCAAGTGGGCCAGTGGGTTTCTCTCCCCAGATGAACTGTTTGTGTCCTGGCAAGGGCACCAAGTTCAGCCCCAAGACAAAGGCCCATTTCATTTCTCCTGCTTTCCTGCTCCACTTTTGTGGCTGCCTCTGAGTTGCTGTTGTTAAAAGCAAATTACTGAGCGCTGGGGAGCTGTCAGTATTATTTTTTTAACCAACGGACTTTCCTCAATTCAGTTGTGAAGTACTTTGAGGTATTTGGGTCTTTCTCTGGAAATTTTATGCTCTTAAGTGTGTGGTTTGCTCTGGGTTTAGTTGTTTTTTAGGATTATTTTTGTGAGGGTTTTTTTTTCTTAAAGGTTCTTTATCAGAATTTGTACTTGATGCAGCACACAGTAAACCCTTGCAAAGTGTTAATAAGGCTACAGCCGAGTCTCTCTAACTAGAGTGAAATCCAAAAGAATTCTTTTCACTTCTTCAGAGAAGAAGTAAAATTAGGTACTGCAGCATAAATTAGAGTCACGTTAATTCTGCTGAAATGTATCCCTGTTCATGGTGGAGGGGTTGCAATTAGAGGCTCTTTCAGCTCCTTCCCAACCCAAACCATTCTGGGATTCTGTGCTGGGCAGGTTACACCACCAAGGGGCTCTTTTAGCTCCGAGGGAACCATCCAAACCATGGTTTGGACCTGGTGGGACAGGTGGGCACAAGCTCCATCCCATCCTTGTTACCGAACTGTGTGCTTCCAAAAGCTGAACAACACCTGGACCAGCCACGAGTCCCTTTGTCCCCTGCCTTGGCCTGGCCCGAGGGACAACTTCAAACAGACTCAAAGGTTGAGTGTGTGGAAAAAACCTTTGCTGTGCCCTGCCTCAGTCCAGAAGCTACAAAGCCTCCAGGATGGAAACAGATGCTTCTTGTGCACAGGGGCTGTGTTTGGAAGTGCCACTGGAATTCAGGATCACTCCGGGCAACAGAGCCTTTTCAAACGTCCCTTTAGCCCTAAGCCAGGAATGGTAAAGAACAACCAAAAGCACAGAAGTGAAGTTCTCTGCCCGCAGACATCAACGGGAATTCTGTCCTTGACTCCACTGGAGCCAGGCTCCCATCCAATGTATTTGTACTTTAGGTTTCCCGTGGTGAATAAATAGAAATGAGGAGTCCTGGCACCAGGGCTGTGAGTCAGACAATCAGGAATGTGCAGAATGCATTTCTCTGAAAGAATCAGGCTTTGAGGGCGCTGGTGGCCGCGATACCCAACCCAGTGGAAGTGTTCAGCTACACAGCAGGGCCCGGTGAGCAGGAGCAGCAACCTCCTGCGTGGTTTGCAGACAGGAAGCCAGCGGGGTTATCGGGCCCAAGGAAGCTCTGCGGATCCACAGCTGCTCTGGGAAGCTCACAGAGTTCCTGGGAATGCTGGGGAAAGAGGGGTGTGAAAAGAAGATTATCCAAGCTGGGACAGCCCTTGTCAAAACCCGCGGTGGAAATACAGCTGTCCATGAAAGGAGAGTTTGCAATTTTATTACTCGGAGTTTACTATTTTATAACCCAGAGTTTACTATTTTATAACCCAAAGCAATATTTGGTGCCAAGGGAGAATTTTTCCCCATGACCCAGCTGAAAGGTTCTGTCCTTCAGAGGAACTTCCAGCACTAGGCCAAAAAGCATTAAAAAAAGTATTCCCACAACTTTTACGGTTGCTAATCGTTATCACTCTTTACAAACATGTGTTTGTCACTTCGGGATTTCTCCTTGCATTCATTAACTCTGAGCTGTTTGATGCTACGTTGTAATTTTCCATTAGGAACGTCTGACTGGAAAAAAAAATAATCAAAGCTGTGTGAGGCTGGTATTAAAAACATATCTGCAAGTCTTTTATGCTGCTGCTTTTTGTTGTTTGGTCTATCTTTTATCTGTTACATATTGGAGGAATTACACCATCCCTCTTATGTATAAAAATCCCTATTTTTTTTTCTTCTCTGGTTTAAAAACATCCCCAGAATGCTTTATTTTGTATAGACCTGCACCTGTACCACCTGTACCAGTTTGGGGCATCATTTTGGAATAGAAAAAAAAAGTAAGTGAAATATTATAATCAATGCTCAGAGCAGGATTTTTAAGATCAGTATAATCAGAAACATTCTTCTAATTACTTTTTATAGCTCATATCTTCTCCCGTGCAACATAACCCCCATCTGTTTTGTCAGATTAAGGATGGAGGAGAGACACCACTAAAACCAGGTTAAACTGGCATCCAGCAGTTCTAAAGGCAGGGTTTTCCTCTTTTCTCTCTATTTTTGGTTGGTTTTGGTTTTGGTTTTGTTTTTCTTTAATAAGTCACAGGTCTCTGACAATCGTCCTTGCCATGTGTCTTTGAAGACCACCCGGGAGCCACCAGAGCCAGCACAGCTCATGGATGCCATGGGAGGGCTGGAGGAGCAAGACCCGCCCCAGCCTGGCACTGATGCCACCAGGAAATCCCACGTTCTCCAGATGAAGCAACCCGAGCAGCTGCTTTAAGAGCCCTCGAGGGAGATGTGTCAGAAATCCCAGAGGTTTTCCTTCTTTGGGTCATCCTCACCTCCCTTTTCTTCTTTGCTTCTCCACTGGGAGCTCGGCTCTGTGCTTCACAGACTTTCCATGTCTGCAGTCGCTCAGATTCCCTTGTTGTGGTTTCCTGGGAGCATTCCTGAACTGTGAACTCGTTAATTCTTCCAGCCCCTTCCAGCAGTGAAAGCAGTCCAAGAGCCTGGCATTCCCCCGTCGGTGTGCGCAGACAGAGCTCAGCCGGTTTGCATGTGGAGCCTGAGCTGCCGAGGATGAGGCTCCCGGCGGCTGCTGATCCCATCCCAGCAGGATCTAACTGCACATTTTCCTGCAGAAACATCAGCACTCCAGAGGTCCCCAGAACAATCCCAGCAGCTGCTTTCCCAGCTTTGTTGATGCAGATACCCCAGAGTGAGATGTATGGGTGCCTGTGCCCTTTTCCTTCCTCCAGACTCCTTTTAATACCCATTTAATCCTGTTTACTGTTTTCCTCTTGAAGCCAAACGATCCTTTCAAGCAGCTCAGTCTGCATGACTTTGGGGGAAAAGTATGTATACACAGAGTTAGGAAGTTGTTCCCTGCCCAGAGTGAGGATGCCCCACTGTGATGCCTTAGGATTTTAGCTTTTTTATTTTTAATATATTTGTAATCCTGCAATTCTTAAGTGTATAACTCTAAACTCCACACAGCCCGTTAGCTGCTGTTCTCCCGTTTTGGTCAGACAAAACAATTCCTCTCTAGGCCTGAAGCTCGAGGACACCTTCCTGTCTCAGGCCCCGAGCAATGTAAACAACAGTGAGTTAGGGGGGAGCAAACTTGGGGTAAACGACTTCATTACCTGAAGCTGTAATTGGAGGATTAACCCCCGGTATGCAAATGGACCAAACTTATAAAAGTGTGAAAACCCGTGAGCCCATCATCCATTGTGGGTGTAGCCCCTGGGGGCTCTGAGTGCCCAAAGTGTACCCGAAGGCCCTTCAATAAATACCCACTTTTGTTCTCTTCATTCTGGCTGGCCTCTGTTTCTAGGCAGCCCCATCAAGGCATCAGCTGAGCGGGGAGGACACCAGGGAGGCTCAGGGAGTGATGATCCATGGACAGCCCATGAACGACAGCTCCTGATTATGTGTTGTCATAGCGACAGGAGTTTGTTCTGCCTGTGTTCAGGTCAGACAGAGCTTCTGCAGGTACGGACCTGTCATAGAATCACAGCTTGGAAAGGTTGGAAGGGACCTTAAAACCCATCCCATCCCACCCCTGCCGTGGGCAGGGACACCTCCCACTGTCCCAGGCTGCTCCAGGCCCCGTCCAGCCTGGCCTTGGGCACTGCCAGGGATCCAGGGGCAGCCCCAGCTTCTCTGGGCACCCTGTGCCAGGGCCTCCCCACCCTCCCAGGGAAGATTTCTTCCTAATATCCCATCTGACCCTGCCTTCTGTCAGTTTGAAGCCATTCCCTGTGTCCTGTCACTCCAGGCCCCTATAAACAGTCTCTCTCCATCTTTCCTTTTGGCTCCCTTCAGGCTCTGGAAGGCCACAATTAGGTCACCCCAGTCTCTTCTCCAGGCTGAACAGTCCCAATTATCTCAGCCTTTCCTCACAGGAGGGGTTTTGCATCTCTCTGATCATCTTGATATCCCTCCTCCTTTTGTCTAAACTAATGAGGCCTGCAGAGATTTGGCCTGTGCTGGTTCAGGCACAGAGCCCTACACAGTTCTGTGCCTTTTGGTCACTTCAGTGCTGAACAAGCTCATATTTAACCATGTAGGCCTAATCTTAAATATCCCCCAAAACTGCAACCCAGCTCCTCGTTTTCCTCAGGCTGATCATTTTCAGGTTACTCCTGTTTGTTTTGATGTTGCCGTGGCGATTACCTGGGCAGGTGTCTGATTCGGATGATTTGGTTTCAAACTATTAGCCCAAGGTAACAATATATTCTCCTCCAGAATTTGGGTTTGTAATGGGGCTCACCAGGCTTCCAGCTGTGCTTCCCACAGCCCTCCCAGGCTCTTGGGGAGGTGCAGCAGCTGCCAGGGCCGTGGGCAGGGGTGGCTCTGCTGAGGGAGATGCTGATGCATCAGTTCTTCCTCAAGAGACTCTGGTTACACGGCAGGAGACTGAAAAAAAATCTCCCCCTCCTCAACAGGGCAGGGGAAGAACACAGGATGGAAAATGCGTAGGTTGAGATAAAGGCAGGGAGATCTCTTAGCAACTGCAGCCATTGGCAAAACAGGTATTTAAAAAAGAAATAAGGTATTGCTGATTAAAATAGGCTGAGAAAGAGGAATTAAAACATCTCTGCCTACCCCACCCCTGGATTCACAGGCTCAGCTTCACTCCTGGCTCCTCTGCTTCCCCGAGCCCTGCACAGTGCAGGCAGCCAGGGAATGGAGGGTGATGGTCACTCCACGGCTCCTCCCTGACACTCTTCCCTCCTTACATTTTACACCCACTCCAGTGTGGGTCCCCCACGGGCCACAATTCCTGCCAGGAAACATCAAAAACCTCCCTGCTGCAGCCTGGGGTCCCTGCAGGATCCCTGCTCTTCTGTGCTCCTCTCCCCAGGCTGCAGCAAATTCCCTGCTCCTCCTGGGTGTTTGCAGGGCTGCTTCCTCACTCTTTTCTCCTCATCCTCATTGCCTGGATGACATTTTGCCTCTTTTTAAGCCCCATTTGTCACCGAGGCACCCCCGATGTAACTCCCAGGCCCAGCAGTGCCCTGCACTGAGGAGGCTGAATGGGTTGTTCCCGGCATGGGGCAGCTCTGGCCTGTCCCCACAGAGACCCCCACACGCTTCCCATACCTAAATCATAACCTAAACCATGCCCTAAACACCCAGCACACACTTTTAGAAGCTTTAGTTAAAATAGGAGCTGTTTTGCTTAGTTTTGAGTCTTTGCCCCAAAGCACAGCCCTTCTGTACGAATGGAAATGCCCGTGAAGCTCCCTCATTAAAATTTTTCATTCATTTTTCACTCCCAGCCATGAGAATTTTATTCAAGTCTCCTTGAGCTCCAAGAGCAGAGATAAGCCTACCAAAATCAGTGCTTTTCTAATGATTTAATGAGTTTTGATGCAGTCCTCACCCTCTCTTCTGATGACCCCTGGAGGGTCAAGGCCTGGTGCTGCTGGAGCAGTACCTGGAGATGCTTCTGGCATCTGTCTCATCCAGTGGCAAACCCAAGTGCTGCTGTTTATTGGAATAATTACTGGAGGAATCCATAACTAGCTCCAGTTTTGGCTGAGCCACACTAAAACTGGATTGTTTTCCTCCCTTTCTTTCTTTTCCTGTGGGTACAACAACCTCCACGCTGCCGCTCGGACACCGAGCAGCACCTCCCAAGCCTGATCTACATTCCAGCTGAATTTGCCTTCTGCCAAAGCTCCCTAGTCCACAGAAACACCGGCCCTGACGCAACGGAACTCGGGACGTGTGGATTCCTGCAGGAGAGCACGGACACCCCGTGCCAGCCCGGCCGGGGTGGTGATGAATAACCCAACATCCATCTTCCCCCCGCAGCTCCCAGCCCGTGAGTCAGCACCCGGAGCCATCCCACGGCCGTTCCAGCAGCACACGCTAACACAACTTCCACTGCTTTTTAAGGTCATCCCGAGCTGCTGCGTGGCCAGAGGCCAAATCACATTCGCAGGGTTTGGCCAAATCGCATTCTCAGGGTGTAGCCAAGCCCTGCTCCGAAATGATCCCCTCGCGGTGCTTCCTCCGCGTGTCCCCGCTCTCCGCTGGCTTCCTCCTCCTCCGCCACCTCCGCGTGGCACTCCTGGGGCAACACAGGACAGCTTTGTCCCAGAAATGCAGCTGGAGTTTGGCTTTCTGGGCCAGGAAGGCAGGGAAATCACTCCCCAGCACAGCTGGGGCTCCTGTCAGACCGTAAACTGGGGAGTTTGGGCCCGTGATGAGGTTTCATTTAGCATTTGAACAATGTTTTCGTGTGACTGTGCATCCGGTGAGAGCGCGGTGGCACACGGTGTTCGCAGTGGTGCAATCTCCTGTGCCTCAATAAATCATCCAGGCTTTCTGAGGAATCCTGCCTGGGCCAACAGAGCAGCCCCGAGCCAGGACTGCTGCTCGGATGCACGGGATGGAGGTTTTCCCTCAAGGTCACCTAAGAATCTCTCACTTCATTGCACGACTGAAGGCACAAGGAGACCTTTCCCACTCTTCTTTCACAAGGACAGAGATAAAAGGGATTTTAACATCAGCCTCGGTCACGTCTTCCTTGCTGAGCACATTTCGTATTTGTCAGTTCAGTGATACCCCCATGGCTAACAAAATATTAAAGAGCAAAGAAAACCCAACCCTAAACCCAATAACAACTTGAAATATCGGTAGATGACTCGAGGAGAGGTGGAAACCTTTAGCAGAAAGAACATTAACAGCATGGCATTCAGCTTTGCTTCACCTTCATTAATTTCTCTACTCCCAAACAGAGACCTCGATGCAGAAACAAAGGGGTTATAAATAAGGGTTCTTAGCTAAAGATGTGTATTCAACAATTTCTCCCCAGCCACAAACCCTGAGTGGTTTCAAGCCACTCTTTCTCACCTGGGAACCCCCAAACTCAGTCCTGCCTAACAGAGGTGCCACAAAGCAAAATGTCTTCAGCATTAGGAGATGCTCTTTCAATTTCAAACCCATTTATACTCTGATTTCAGAGCAAGAAAAGCAGACAAACTTCAGGACAAGCTGAAAAATATCCCTTTAAATTCCACTTCTGTCTCAATTACAGTTTTTCAATTCCACTTATGTCAACACCTCATTTACCCCTAATCTATTCATGTCTCGAGCTGCAGCTGAGGTGAGAACCTGCACATTTAGAATAAAAACCCTCAAAGAACTGAGTAAATAAGGACAGGTTCTTGATCCTATGCCCAGCCATTTGGGATTACTGAGTAGTGCAAACACTCCATTAATTATCACCGCAACAAAGGAGGCCTCTCATAGGGTTTTTCATGAAGACACCAACTGTATCAAGCCGCAGATCACTGAGATGTTAAAAACGACCAGAGAGAGGTGGAGCCTGAAGAAAATCCAGCATTTAATTCTGGACTGACATTAATTTTGTTTTGGGTTTTTTTTTTTTTTAATTTCTGGACTGAAAGGAGATGTTTATTTCTCAGAGGCCGTCAGTGCAGGTGAATCCCATCTCCCACAAATCCGAGGAGACAAGTTGTGCTGTCCTCTTCTACTCAAGGCCAACATCCAAAGCCATTCAGGGTGAAGGAGACTCAGGACCAAGACCCAGCATCGTTGGACTTGGAGAAAGGATGGGAACCCTGGAGCCCAAGCTCCCACAGCAGCCACTAATTACCAGCTGGCAGCCTCTCAGCTTCTCCTCATGAACTTGCTCTGCTTTGTGTCACTGCCTAAATATTTATTGGAGCAAGGACAGGAAGCTGTTCCCATATTTTTTTCATATTTCATATCAAGTGGAGCATTTGGAATGGGAGGGCAGCTCACCCCAGATGAGCTGCTAGACCAGACTTTATCCAAGTCCTTAAGCCAGGCAGAGGAACTGAGCAGAGCAACCCTGGATAAAACAGGAAACAATTTCACCTGAAGCTTTTTCCCAGCAGGCCAAAGCACTCTCTAAGAATCAGACACACAATAGAAAGCAACACCTCTGGTGTGGAGAGTGCCAGAACCTACCTGTGGAAGAGCTGCCAGCTTCATTAGTGTGGTCATGGAGGAGCCTAAATGAGCAGAAGTTTAATCACTGTTGATTTTAAGAGTTACAAATAAGGTTCAGAGATTTTTGGTACATCGGGGCAAGCTGACAGCTGAGTGAGAGCACAAAGAATAACTGCAGTAGATTTCTGTGCTCAGAGGGACAGAGGGACACCCGAGGTCCTACAGAAAACCTTCCTCTCCTGCCTGGAATCATAAAATCAAGTTATCTTGGGTGTGCAAAATCAGCTTTCTCAAGATTCCCCATAACAGTATTGGGAGAGCAGAGGAATCATCTATCCTAATTTTAACCAGATCAGGATTCTAAGAAATATCATGTACACATTTTTAATTCTTATTTCAGATGAGAATCTAAGTGTGAAAATGTGTCCTTGACACCGTGCAAGACTGAACAGGTAAGAAAGGAGCAGAAAAGTTCTCTTGTCATGAAGGTCCCACTTTTATGTTGCTCCTCAAATCTAGAAAAGGGCAGTGAACTTCTCTGGAGTTCCCAGTCTGGGCACTTCTTCAGGAGCAGCAAAGCAACAATAAAAGCTGGTGGATAACAGTATGCTGGCTGGATTTTTGTGAGGTTTATTTCTTAACAAGATGTTGATACATTTGTAAATTAAGAACACGTTTTTTTTGTGTAACCTCCTTTTACACATCAGTCAAACTTCAAATAGAGAAAATTAAATAGTGGCTCACTCACCAAGGAGAAAAGATCCTCTTCCAGTCAGAAGAAAGTTGTTTTGTCTGAGGGTTGGGATATTTTTTGGTCCCAGCATATCACAAGCGTGCCAAGAACATACAAATGAAAAACAAACAATACGTATTTCAGCAAAATAAAAAGCCAAGACTTGGTTTGAGTTTAGGGCTGCAAAGAGGTGATTCTTTCCACTGTAGTTGTGTTACTCATACGAGCTGCACACCAACCACAGAACTGCCCTGGTTTCTGCTGGATGGAGTTAGTTTTCTTCCTAGAAGCTGGTGCTGTGCTCTGGTTTGGATTTAGGATGGGAGTGATGCTGATAAGTCACTGATGTTTCAGTTGTTGCTTACACTAAGTCAAGGAATTCTCAGCTTCTCACGCTGCCGCGCCAGCGCGGGGTCGGGAGGGGACACGGCCAGGCCAGCTGACCCCAGCTGATCCCAGGGACATCCCATCTGCCATGCTCAGCATCTAGAGCTGGGGGAACTGCTGGGAGTGCCAGCCTGCTCCTTGGGGACTGCCTGGGCATCCCTCAGGGAGAGCAGGGAGCACTTGCAGGGCCTCACTTGCTTTGTGTATTCCTTTATTGCTTGATTTTCCCTTCCTTTCCTGTCCTATTAAACTGTCTTTATGTCAACCCATGAGCTGTACTGTTTTCCCCAGTTCTCTCCCCCATCCCACTGAGGGGGAGGCAGTGAGTGTCTGTGTGGTGCTCATTGCCTGTCAGGTTAACCCATTCCACCTCCTCAAACCCCAAAAAGCTGCACAGACTTAGATTTGCTTCCACAGTCAGGGAAAAAAAGTGACAACCACATCAGGCACATTCCCTGGGGTCAGCCACCAATCCTGATTTCCCAGAGAAAACAGCCTCACGCTTCAGGCAGCAAAAGTGATTTATCCAGAACCTGCTGCAGGGTTTTCTCCCTGGGTTCTGGGCCTGCTGCCTGAGAACAAGCACAGCTGCAAGGCTGAACTGCAGCAGGACTGCAAAACTGCTCAGAGATGCAAAATGATTTTAATCTGAAAGAGGAGAGGTTTAAATCAGATATCAAGAAGAAATTCTTTACTCTGAGGGTGGGCAGGCCCTGGCACAGGGTGCCCAGAGCAGCTGTGGCTGCCCCTGGATCCCTGGCAGTGCCCAAGGCCAGGCTGGACGGGGCTTGGAGCAGCCTGGGACAGTGGGAGGTGTCCCTGCCCATGGCAGGGGTGGCACTGGATGGGCTTTAATGTCCCTTCCAACCCAAACCAGTCTGGCATTCCATGATTTTAAAATACACCATGGAAGTTTATAATGAGGTGTAAACACCCACCTGCCTCCAGCAGCTGAGTGCACCAAACCAAGTCTTTTATAATGTAAAGATGAAAATCTGCAAATTGTGCAAAGGGCCTCAGCAAAACCTCTTGAAGGGCTGTGAAAACTGGGTTGAATTTCCTGTAAGCTGCTGTTACATTTGAACTGAGAGGCTGACAGAAAGAAAAATCAGCATTTTGGGGAGAAAATGTCAGCTCTGAAAGGATGAGCAGGTTGCAAAACAAGCCTTGTGGAAATCTTAATGACACCAGAAGCAGCTCCTGGGTAGGGAAATGGATAGCACAGCTCCGTGCAGCACTTACCACCTGCTCGTGCTCTGACACTTCGGGTAATTAGGCAGAACAAACTGCTGGAGGGAATGGAGCAAAGACACGTAGGGAAACATGGATTTCAGGAAACAGAGAGATGAAGTGATCTTTAGCACTCCTAAATTAAACCCTGAGCCCAAGGGGTACAGCAGAGTGCGCATTCAGCCTGATTTCTGTTCTCACTGAAACAGAAAAGAATTACTTCCAGTAAGGTTTTCCACTAAAAGGCTGGTTGTCAAAGTCACTTTGGTGAGGATTACTCACAGGCTGCCCCTGCTATGACTTTTTGTCATTTCAGGAGCCTGAGGTCTGTCTGCTGTTGGTTGATCCCATTAGAGTGGCCCCATTAGAGCTCAGGAGAGCGGAGCTCATCTTCCTTCTTGTTCACTGCTGATCCCGCTCAGGAGCTCACAGAGCAATGACATTTATAGTGACAGCAAACAATGTTCTTGGTTTGGTGTGAGGGGGACAATCCTAAAACTTTTCTGAAATAAGATTTTTATCTCTGTATTTTTACAAGGAGTAACTGTTTCATCTTCCTCCTTTTGTCCCATGTGGCTGCTAATCCTTCTCCCAGTTTTGGTTTTACAGAGGAATGAAAATGCAGGGGAGCTCTGGTGTGCCTGTGCTCCATATCCTTTTCTCCTAAATGGAATATTCTTGGTGGCTAAAACAAGAAAAAAAGTCTTGCCTTGATCATTCACCCTCATTCCCACTGTTAGTGCAACTTTCCAGCAAGGGATGCACAATCCATCATCATTTTAATTGGATCCACACATTCAAAAAATCCTCTTTTCCCCCAAGCCATGCATCAGGCCTGATTATTTTTGCCTTCTAGAGGAATCCTTCTGAATTTCCTTCTCCTTACAGCCTGTTTCTCCCTTGTTCACTGAGGTAGCCTAGAAGCAAAATTTTGAGCAGAAAAACTCAATTCCTTTTGATTTCCTTTCTGCGAGATACTTGAAAATTTTTCCTATTTCATAAAAACGGTGTTAAGACCAACTAGGCTGTTGCGACACTCAGAAAACATTCTGCCAAATAGCTCAGAACTTACAAATCTCTAAACCAAATCAGTCCAGCATTAATTCTCCAAAATGCTCTGCTCCCGTCTAGTGCAGAGCAGAGCTTTGGCCCATTTTTCCATACGAGGCAGACAGGAATGATTTGCAGGGGCAATGAACGTCACTGCAAATTTCTCAGAGTCCGACTCAGTGCGGAACCCAGGCCAGCAGGAGGATGTTTAACACATGAGAGCATCGGGGCTAAACCAACTCAGGGCTGCATCTGCACAGGGCATGGGTCCCACCGACGCGGGAACTTCGCTGGGAGTGCAAGTGGGACGTTGGGAGGAGGGAAATTCACGTCTGCCATCCGTGTTCAAACCAGGAATGTGAGGCAATCCCGGCACAGATGAAAGTGAAACACCAGGTCTTGTGTTCCAGTGACTAAATCAGGGGAACATCTCATCGTGGTCTTCAGCTTCCTCCCGAGGGGCAGCTCCGATCTCTGCTCCCTGGGACAGGGACAGCACCCAGGGAACGGCTGGAGCTGGGCCAGGGCAGGCTCAGGCTGAGAGCAGGGAAAGGTTCTTCCCCCAGAGGGTGCTGGGCACTGCCCAGGCTCCCCAGGGAATGGGCACGGCCCCGAGGCTGCCAGAGCTCCAGGAGCGTTTGGGCAGCGCTGCCAGGGATGCCCAGGGTGGGGTTGGTGGGGGGTCTGGGCAGGGCTGGGGTGGGACTGGATGATCCTTGGGGATCCCTCCCAGCTCAGGAGAATGACACTGCATCAGTGCAGTGACTGTCAGAGCTGTTATTTTGGACAGGGAGAGGTGGCTGAACAGCAGATCCCAAGGGGTTGGAATCAGTGGCACAGGGTCTGGTTGGAGCCCTGTCACTGGTGCTGTCCCCCAGGGTTCAATACTGGGCCCCCAGTATTGCTTCATTAATTTATCAATGGCCTGGGTGAGGGGTCGGTGCCTCCTCAGCAGTTCAGAGATGACACAAATCTGGGAGGAGTGGCTGATACCCCCAGTGCTGAGCAGCCCTTCAGAGGGACCTCAGCAGGCTGGGATGGACAGAGAAGAACTGTCTGAAATGCAACGAGGGCAAATGCAGGGTCCCGCACCTGGGGAAGAACAGCCCCACTCACTAGTAGGGGCTGGGGGCATCAATCACCACATTCCCCACACCTCACACCCTCACCTGTGCCCTGTAGCGTGTTCTGGAACTCACAGCTACAGCAGAACATTCCATTACAAAAGCTGACTGAAAAAAAAAAAAAAGAAAGAAAAAAATTTAAAAAAAATTTAAAAAATTTAAATTAATGATCCATCTTGGAGAAAAGGTAAAACTTCAAAGGGATTTTTTTTCATGCCACATCAGGATGAAATCAAACCATTTTCATCCCGTTCAGACAATGAAATATAAGCCCAAGACATCACTAAGAAATTAGTGTGAATTGCAGTTCCAAGAATCGTGCTAAAGTGGGTTCAACTCATTGCTCCAACTGTCTCATGTCAGGAGAGCATTTTAATCAGCAAGACAGTAAATCTCTCTTATCAGAGCTGCACCACTTTTAGATAAGTAGCTGAACCTGACCGGGTCACCCTCCTAAATGGGACTGAGTTACCACAACTCACCTCTCCAAAAAGAGCATGGCTTGAATGTGACTCCAATCAGTCCAGCCTGGGACTCTTCCCTTCCCTTGACTTCCACCCCTGGTGCCAGTTAGGGACAAAGAACTCTTCCAGATACATTTAATCCAAATTCCCCCATTTCCAAGAACAGCTTTGGAAAGCTACCAAGATTTTAAGAAACTCCCAATCATCCCCACAGCCTTCTTCTTTTGATAAAATGATTCCCTGCATCAAACTAAGATGAGAGAATCCTGAAAGTGTTTGCAGCTTGACTCTGGGAAATTGAGCACTGACACTTCCTGCAGACACCAGCAGCAGTGGATGAACTGGAAGGGGAATTTTTGAAGATGTTGCTGCCAAGAGGAAGAAACCATCAGGCAAAACAAACCCCTTGGAAAATCCCATTGCAGGAGGCCAAGGAACAACTGTGGCTATTCCCACATCTGAAGATTAATAGAAGTTTTGCTTACGATTTCCCTTTGGGTCTTTGTTTTCTTTGATTGTTCGGAGGTGGCTGGGTTGGTGTTGTGTGGGTTGGGTGGTTTGGTTTTTAAGTACCCTTTGAAAGCTCAAAAAGCAGCTGCTGGGATAGAGCTCTCTTTCCTCTGAAGGTCTTCAGCGTGTGCCTGCAGCAAGGGCAGCTCTCACACCACCAGTGCAGGTCACACTGCCCAGCAAATCCCTCCACTTGGACAAATCTGGGTTCAGGAGGCCAAAAAGTAATTGCTGCAAGCTTCCTAGCTGAGGACTATCAAGCTGCTTGATTACGATTTCAGGTTTAGTTTATTTTACTGTCTTGGAAAGAACCAAGTCTCATTTGTCACATAATAAATAGATTAAAGTCTCTGGGAAACAGCTCATTACCAAAACAAAAAAGATATCAAAAAGCAATCAGAAGCCATTTGTACAGCATCTTCCCCTGGGAACTCAGTGCTCTTAATTGCTGTGTTACACTGATTGTCATTTTTCTTCACTAGCAGGGAAGGAAACAAGAGTCTCATCTGTACCCAAGAGCAAAGCTGATCCCGATGTCTCAAAGCAGCTACAAGCTCTGACACACCACTTGATGAGATTTGTTTCTTTTTTTTTATTTTCCATTAAAAGAGGAAGCTGAAAACCATGGCATTTGTCACTCCCTGGATTTAGAGCGTCTCCCCAGGAATGTTTTCTCTCTAAACGTTTTGGTTTGTAAATAAACAAGTTCTGACTGCAGTTGTTTGCACCACAGTAAAATAAATGAATGCGTCAATGTGTCGTCATCTGCTGCACAAAAAAACCTCACTGAAAATATAAACAGGTCCATACTCACCCCCTGGGCCGTTAATACCTCTGTCAGCAAACACCTGAGGCACAGGTATTACTGGAGAAGGTTCACATTTTAGGATTTAGTCCTTATCACAGCAAGAACTGCAAAGCCCAGCCTAAAGTGGACTTTAACAGAGGACTTTTCTCAAAGATCCACTGCTCCAGCATACTAAATTGAAAAATACCCCGGCAGATGGTCGAGCATTATCTCTCCCCAGATCTCGCTCATCACTAACGCTGCTGAGTTTGTGCCACTTCTGTTAAAGACAGCCTGCAGTGACAATCCAAAGCACAATTTTGTTTGGCCAACTGCACTCCCAGACCCTCCCTGGGAGCACCACGGACTCACTGCTGCTCTAAAGGCTTCCCCAACCTTCCCCAAAAGGCCACAGCAGCTGCTTCTTGGAGGCTCGTGGGGAACAGAGGGGAACCCATTCCCCACAAGGTGTTTTTGTTACTATTTCTCAGCTCTTTCCCCCTCACAGTTAATGAGGGAGTCTGGGACAGGCCCTGAGGTAGATCATGGTGTAGGTGGTGACAGATTCCAGGAGAACCAGCTGGAGCTTTGGGTTTGGGTGGGGATGAACTGGAGGAATGGAGAAGACGTGAACTCAGATGGTCTCAGCACTGTCACCCTTTAGCTGATTATTTAAAATTAGAGAGCAGGAACCAACCCAGGCAAGCCAGGGCAGCTTTTGAGGAACACAGCTGTAACCAGCTCACTCGTCCTTGGACCAGGCAGGCAGAAAACCACAACTTTCCTGCTAAACCCAGAAATCTAAGTGATGCTAAACATGAGATCGTTTTTTCCTTGGAAACTCAGAGGGTAATTACCTCCTTGGGACAGATTGTGAAGCCTTTAGTTGTCTGGTTTTCGGGTTGGTCCACAGCTGCTTGGTGAAAAGGCCAGAGGCAGCAGCTCCTCACCTTCCTGGTCCTGCTCACTGTGCTTTGGTCACAACAGCCTGAGGGGATCTGACAAATCCAGTCAGGGGGAGCAGAGTTTCACCATCCCCTGGTTTCCAGAGCAATGGCCTCAAACTCAGGTACCACTTACATCCCTCACATCATGAGGGTGGGCAGGCCCTGGCACAGGGTGCCCAGAGCAGCTGTGGCTGCCCCTGGATCCCTGGCAGTGCCCAAGGCCAGGCTGGACAGGGCTGGGAGCAGCCTGGGCCAGTGGGGGGTGTCCGTGCCCACGGCAGGGGTGGCACTGGATGGGCTTTAAGGTCCCTTTCGACCCAAATCATCCTGTGATTCTCCGATTCACTTGGATTTGGCAGGGATGGGTTAATGGTTTGCACTCGATGACCTCAGAGTTCTTTTCCAGCCTAAATGATTGTGCAGTTCTAGCCCGGGGGCTGCCCTTCGGCTTTGCCATGCTGTGCCCTGGCTTCTTGCTACAATTACATTCCCGGCAAATGTGTTTAGGTTTTCCCACCTTTTGTCACACCTGGAAGTCAAAAATTTCCCTCCCCTTCAGAGAAAATTACCCAGGAATATCTGGAAGTGCTCAGCATTGTCGCACCCATCACTATTTTGTACACAACACACAATTTCAACAATTAAATTATTTTTCCAAGGAAGGCTCTGTGGTGTTTGCAGTAGCAACACAAATCCCTGCAAAAGCTATCAGCTATCTGCAGTGATCCTGCTCCCTCCTGAGAGGTTTTTCTGCTAAAGACATTACTCTCTCACAGGAACTCATTCCCTTTCATCCATACAGTACCTACCTCATAATTTTTGGTCACATTACTATCAAAAGCTAAACTCAAAATTATGCCCAAGCTGGGATGGCCATTACCTGTTAGTACAGGCAAGGTACCCTATTCATGCACTGACCACACAGAGACATCCCTCTGGAAAAGGCAAACACACTGGAACTGCCTTGTTTCCTTTAAAAATAGGCTGGAATAAAGGGCTCCTTCATTCAAGGCAAATGCTGAGGAAATCGGAGCATTTTGTGCCCCTTTCCTCTGGATTACCTGCTAACATCTCCATTTCATTCCGAAAGCTGCCTTAGGTTTGGGCAGTAAGGGATGAAATTCCCCCCTTCCCAGCAGGAAAAGAAGCAGGGGTGTCCAAGGATTTACCCGAGGCAGCCCCAGAGGAGGCTGTGAGCACACCTGGAACCTGCACAGCAGAGCAGCAGCAGCTTCACAGAACTCCCTGTGCACCAGTCCTTGCCAGCACTGACTGCTCTGCTCTCCCTCCTCACCTACAGCACCTTTTGGCAGGGAAGTGGTGAAGAAAACACTGAGAGCAAAACGCAGCTCCCTGTCCGTGACAGCATCGCAGTCTGTACCCAGCTCAGTCGTCTCCTACACGAGAACAAGGAGGGGGAGAGGGGAGAGTCTGAAAACCAGGCTGAACTTGGTGGATCCCAAAGCTGTCAGTAAATATTGGTTGGGTCATTCACACGTGTAAATGTGATTTTGTCATGTGTACTTTGGTTTGGGTTGGAAGGAACCTCAAAGCTCATCCCATCCCATCCCATCCCATCCCATCCCATCCCATCCCATCCCTCCTGAAAGCAGGGACACCTTCCACTATCCCAGGCTGCTCCAAGCCCCATCCAGCCTGGCCTTGGGCACTTCCAGGGATCCAGGGGCAGCCCCAGCTTCTCTGGGCACCCTGTGCCAGGGCCTCACCTCCTTCTGAGTAAAGAATTTCTTCTTAACATCCAATCTAAACCTGCCCTCTTTCAGTTTCAAACCATCCTGTGTCTTTGGGCAGTTTTGAGAGCTGAGGGGCAGAGTCGTCATTGCTCACTGGAAGATGGAAGTAAAATGATTCAGGGTGAGGCACAGAATTGGTGTAAAGGCCAACAGCAAATCTTTACTCTTAAGTCTGTTCTTAAGTAATTTACCTGTGAAAAAGGTTGAGTGGGAACAAGCAGTGGAGTGTGAAGTGGGGTTCTGCGTCCACTTTTTAGTATTTCCATTCATGTTCACCTTCCTTTGGTAGAACTGGGCTGCAGGGGAGCTGCCCCTCCCTACAACATCCCAGCTCCCCTCAGGCCCTGGAGCTGCACCTCACATCCAGCAGGCAACCTAAACCTTTGGGGATAAATCACCTCGATGCCAACACCAGTAAGCAGCTTGTAATTCAAAACACTTCATCATGCAACAAAAGTCGGACTGCAAGGTTTTGCCAGCTCTCGAAGGTGTCACAGTCCAAAGCAGCCCGAGGACAGAGAAAGAGAACAAACCACACTCTTTAAAGGTCTCCACTAGAGAAGCAAATAACTGCCCCGCCTTCAGTAAGTACTAAAACAAAGACTTTCTGCCACCTTGCTGTCCCTGCAAATCTGTTCCATCAATAAAATCCTGCCCCGGAGCACTGGTGCCCTCAGCTGAAATTCCTTCACCCGTTTTTTCCTATCTACACAAGTGAGCCAGAGGAGCAGCATCTCATTTCTCAGCTTGAGGATCGCCTCCATCAAGTAAAAAAAAAAAAAATCGATTTCTGCTAAACAGAAAACCAGTAAAGCTCGTAAATCCCTGCTTCTACAGTTTCTAGGAGACAGAATAGGAATTGGAAATGAAAAAGTTTCTTATAAAGATCGCAAGTCAACAACATTAATTATTGCATTGCAACATCGATGGCTCATTAAGAGAAACATTTGTTCTCATCCAGGACACATTTAGCATCGCTTGTATCCAGCCCTGTGAAACAAAGAGAAAACCCCAAATGGTCAGGCTCTCATTGCCCCCCTGGTTCAGCCCTCCCTCCCCTCCTCCTGCTCATGTTCTTTGTGCCTCGTTCCATCTCCCTTCACGGCCCCCCAGGGCAGACACCAAACTCATCTGTCGGGTTTGCAGCTGGAAATCAGCAATGCCGAATCCTCCCAGGAACGGGGAGCCGCATCCCCGGTAATGACCGAGACGCTGCCCTGCTGCGGGGCAGAGGGAATTTGTCTCCTTTTGGGAAGCAGAGGCACTCGGAGGTCGGATGTTGGATGTCAGACGTTTTGCCCAGGGCTCCACTGAGTCATTCCAAAGCCGGAGGTTGGACTGGGAGCCCCGGGCCCTTGTTCCTCTGCTCTAATCAATTAACCACTTCTCCTCTCCGGGATTTATTTTGTCCCTCTTGGCCGATGACTCAGCTGCTGTGTAAGGAGGGCATTATATCCTACTCCGTGATCAGGGGCTAATTCCTCCTTGACACTCGCTGCTGGGTAGAGCACGACCCAGTGCTACCGAGATAATCAGGCCATTGTCTCAGTGCGTTAATTGAGACAAATGGCGGTAATGAGTCACGTTTAGGTGTCTGCTTGAGTTTCCTCTTTGTGTTCTGCTCCCGGATTAATGCCTTCATTCCTCGGAGGTGACTGCTGATGTTCCTCCTCTCCGAGCGCTACTGCTGAGATCGAGCGTGTGCTATCTCACTTGCGAAATATTCTGCTTATTCAGATTTGCTATTTTCAGAGCCTTTGGGGAATTGTTTTTCCATGCCGAGTGTGGTTTTGAGGTTAAAAGCAAACGAGAGGAACAGAACGAAAACAACAGCTCCTCTTCCGCCCCCACTCTTTACATGCGAATCAAAAATGTGAGCCCGTCATTTACAAACTTTGCCATTTGGGATTCTGGTTAAATGAATTTATCAGCCAAACATTAGGCAGCTGTTGGCCAGTGGCATTCCTGCCTGAGCTTTCAGTGTGGGAGCCAGGAGCACTTACAGTGCCGTGGGTGAGCAGAGGGCAAACAGAGCAAAATCAGTGGTACCTGAGTTCCCTACAGCAGAGCCTGATATTTGGCATTTTCCAGGTTCGTATTTTCACCTTTGCAGGGGAGTCAGCTCCTCACAAGCAGCTGCCTGAAAAAACACCGTCTAAATCACTCCTCCAGAGAGCAAACCCAGAGCTGGCAACACAGGCAGTTAAAACTCGAGCTAAACCCCTAAGCCTGAATTATGTGACACTTCCTCACTAATGGATTGCTGAAACCTGGGATCCACTTTCCTTCCTCTCTCACTCCCAGCAGGCTGCAATCGAAGCACAGCAAAAGGATGGCTTGGAGCTCTTTGGCTGAGTCTCAGGCATCTCTCAGTCCCGGGGCTCAGCAGAGACACTCAGAGAGGCTCGGAGGTTTTATCCCTCACCCGGGACCGGCACTCACCCTCCTCACCTGAGTTCTCTGAAGGATCATCAAACTCTTTGCAAGCAGCCACGGGCTCCTGTCCACTCTGAACCTGGATGTTGGATGGGGCTTGCAGCACCCTGGTCCAGTGGAACCAGTCCAGTTCAGTTCCCATGGCAGGGACTGAATGAGATGATCTTTAAGGTCCCTTCTAACCCAAACCATTTTATAATTCCATAATTCTAAGTTTAAGGCTGGCTAGACCTGAGCCTACTCCAGGCTAATATTCCTGCAGACCCTTTTCCATGTCCTGCCAAGCCCCGGGCTTGTTGCCACCTCAGCAGGGCTGCTCAGCTCCTAGACAGAGCCCAATTCATGCTCAGGTGGCTTAAGCAGGCACTTAAAACCAGACATAAAGCCGTAGAGACAGACTCTGCTTCTCTTCAGCCAGATTTAGTTCTCTGTTTCACCAGGGGGCAGAAAGGAAATAGCCCTTCTAGAGACCCCTGCCATCTTTAAGGGCTCTGTAATGCCACATATCATTTGAGCACATGCAGCAAATGTGGCTGAGCCCAACAGTTGCACATTTTCCCCTCAGAGGTCAACAAGTTCTCCCAAATCAAAATGTTGTTTAGTGTTAAAAGCAGAAGCTAAACATGATATTAAAGCTCGAGGATTTTTAGCACAGTGAAAGGCATTGAGAGAATGCCCCCTATTCGGTGGAAATTAAAATCTTCCCCAAGACATGCCTTGTGAATTAAGCCAAAGAATGCAGAGAAGAAAAATCTCCCACAGAGATGCACTGTAACCATCCATGGTCATGCTCAGCATCAGTAAATTACTGCACATCAGGCACAGCCTCGAGGGAGTTCAGCAAAACTTGTTTAAGGATTTAACAAAAGGGCACAAATCTGTGTTTAGACAAAGCTCAAAGCAGGGCTCAGCCAGTCAGTGGGGTGGAATTTATTCCCAAAGGCAGGAGCAGAGATGGTGAAAACCTGTCTCTTTTGGCAAATTCTCAAAAAATTACCACCTTAACCTTTGCAAGATCACAAATGTCATCAGGCAGAGATGTCCGTGTCCCTACCAACCAGCTGCAGCTGGGATTTCCATGGGATCCCTCAGATGGCAAGAGCCACACATAGAAGAGCAGATATGCTCGTATGGAATGGCTTCAGACTGCCAGAGGGCAGGGATGGATGGGATATTTGGAAGGAATTCTCCCCTGGGAGGGTGGGGAGGCCCTGGCACAGGGTGCCCAGAGCAGCTGGGGCTGCCCCTGGATCCCTGGCAGTGCCCAAGGCCAGGCTGGATGGGGCTGGGAGCAGCCTGGGACAGAGGGAGGTGTCCCTGCCCATGGCAGGGGTGGCACTGGATGGGCTTTAAGGTCCTTCCAGCCCAAACCAGTCTGGGATTCTGTGACACAGGACAGGAGCTGTGTGGAGGCTGACACAGGCACAGCTGAGGAAGAGGCAGCAGCAGAGGGGAGCTGAGCACTCCTGCATTTGGGTGTAATCAGGAGTTAATGATGAGACAGCACATCAGGAGTGATCCCTTTGTACCCAGTTTTATCCACCAGGATTGTAAAGAAGTGTTCAAAGCCATTTATAGTGACAAACCTTGGTCCCAAAATTCTTTAGGGAGGTGCTGCCCCTGCCCTCACCTCCATGAGGCAGAACCCCCCTGATTTGGGAAAAGTCAGAAGCTGCCACCTGGGTGCCGCTTTTCTGGTCCCAAGCTCATGGTTTCAGTCATGCCCTTCATGATTAAATCCCAGCCCTGTTTGGATTTTGTTTCCAGCCTGGAAATACAACACATAAACACAACACGATCACACTGGAAAAAGTTGTGATGAACAAAGTTGTTTCTTGATATGTGGTTGAACTGTCACCAAAATATTTGGCTGCCACTGGATGAAGTGGGCACACAGCTTTAGGGGTCCTTTCTAAATAAGGACACATCAGGATGTTCAATCTGAAACATGCAGAAAACACTTTCTTCCCCTCTCCGTTGCAGCTTTCTGTAATTTCCATCTGACTGTTCCAGGCTGGTCCTCTCTCAGGACATAAATTCCCAAGGGAAGCTCTAAATATCCAGACATGGCAAATAAAATATCTTTGTAAGACTGTTATCGAGCTGTTTTTATGTAGCAGAGACTAACCCAGGCCTTTCAGTGCACAAGCAACCCAACTCTTTCAGTTTCGTCCCTACAACCACACTTCTCTTGCTCTACAAAGCTAAAAAGCTGAATTGTTTCAACGCACCAAACTGAGCCTTATTGCAGCTGGAGAAGAGCAAACATCAGAAGAATTGAACTTGAACTTTATAATGAGCAAGTGAAAGGTCACAGCTGCTGTTTGACACCTGGAGTTTAATCAGGGGGATTGAGGAAAAGCCAGACACCCCCAAACCCTCTGCTTCCTTCAGCCAATCCCTCCTGAGGGGCTACGGCACACACAGCAAGCAGGGCTTGGGTACAGAATATTCCAATTCAACTCCCAAAGCCTCGAGTGGAGATAAAAACCATCTCACTCCTACGTGCACGAGTGCTTTTCTTCATGAATGCGTGGCCAAGTGTGCCCATGGAAGACCTTTCCTTCTTGCTGCCAAAACAAACACAATTCCTGTTTGTTGTTTGAGGAACAATCAAATTACACATTATTCCATTTTCACTGGATTCGTCTGACCCTATACAATGGCTTCTGAAAAAAAGAAACAGCTAAAACAAATTAAACCAAAGGATTCAAAGAGAGGAGATGAATCGCAAGCTGGGCAGATGAAATAAGAGTTTGAAAGCCAAGACCAACATTAGTTGGAGAAATGAAGGAAAAGTCTAAGCTGTCTTGTTTTAACTGCTGCCCACCCCTCTCTTGCCTCCCTCCCTGCCCATCACAAATCTTCCTGTGGCATTCCCAGACACAGTCCTGAGTCTTTCATTGGACTTGGAATACTGCAAAGCCTCTGCAAGGACCACTGAACATCCAAGCTGAGACCTACAGCTACAAGAAAGAGATTTTTTTTTCTCTTGGAAGCCCTTCAGATCCCCTCCTCTGCCCTTTTTATTTTCTTTGTCTGTTTTCAATGCAAAAGCAGTTTTCAAAAAAAACAAAGGGTCCAGTGAATGATTTAATAAATTCTGGATTAAGTAAGAACTGAACTATGCCATAGACTTAATTTAAACAGCTGGAAAATATATATATATATCTATATATATATATCTTTTCAATGGGCTCTAAGAGGAGAGGAAGCTTGATAGAAAGGGAAGAGAAAGTGTTTAAAGACAGCAAAGCTCTGCTGCAGTTTCCCAGAGCCTCCATGGGGAAATAAGTCTTCCCCAGAAGGAGGTGAATGAATGGGGACTACACACAGAATAATTTTATGGTGTGTGGCAGGGGAGGTGGATGAAAAGGTGTTGGGTAACCGTGGCAGAGAATGAAGAAAGGCTCCAGGGAAGGAGAGATCCCCGGGCAGACGCTGACCTTGGCTCTGCAGAGCAGATGCAGCAGTTCCTGCTGGGAGAGCAGCGCTGGGCTTTGTAATTGGACATTGCCGGAGGGCTTCGCACAGTGGGCTCTTTGTAGTCGTGTCTTTAATGGCCTCCTATTCTTCCCGGGGCTGGAAGGGATGCAAAGGGCAGGGAAAGACGGGAGAAACATTTTGGAGCGCTGAGAGACAGAAGGGAATCACAGCAAAACAGATTTCCCCATGGGCTGCAGTGCAGAAACACAGCAGAGGTTTGAGGGGAAGCTGAATGGGGAGGTTTAAACTCGAGGCAAGGTAGCATTTTCTTTGAGGGGCTCAGACTATTTACATTCCAGCTGCAGCTGTGAATGCTGGATAACCCCCTGCCCCAGAACCCCTCCATCTTCTGGGGCTGACAGGCCCAGCCTGTGCCAGGCAGGAAGTTAAAGCATCATTTGTTTTCTGCCCCGCTGTCGCCTCTGTCCCCAGAGAGGCTGAGTGCAGGTAACCACTCTGCCAAGCTCTCCAAAGATAATGCTTTATCTTTCTCACTGCTTGAGAGCCAAATTTCCCAAAATACAGCTGCACTTCGACACTGGCTCAGTTCCTTGCTTTTATTTTATCCCAGATCTTATTTCAGTGCAGTTGGAGGATGACAGAAGCCTGAGGTCTCCATTAGGTGTGCTCACCTTTAAGGAGAGGTTGATAAAATGGATAATCCTGCTGCAGACTGCTGGGAGTTTGTTCAGGAAACCACACTCACACCTTGCTGTGTTTAGGCTTTTCAGCTGTTCACATCCTGTTATTTTCATCCTTGGTAAATTCTGTGAGACATTTTGATAACAGATGAACTCTGTTTCTTGCTCCCTTTAAGGCACCTGTGCTCTGTGCTGCCTTCTCCCAAAGCACCATCTTGAAGAAGAGCATTCAGAACAACCCAAAGAAGAAAATTTGGAAATAGAAGCACGGTTTCCACACCCATCAGCAATAAGTCACCATCAAACCTGGGAGCTGTTGGACCTAAGGATACACCAAAATTCCTGGAGGAGCTGGTCCGGTGCTGTGGCTTCTCACGAGTAAATGTCACCATCAGGTGCCAAGAGCTTCATGGTCTGAGTAAGGACACGCCTGCTAAAGCTGGAGTCAGGTCCTGTCATGCCAAGTCCCAATTTCTCACAGAAATTCCTTCTTTGACTTTCTCCTCTTTGGACACCACCTGCTTTTAGTTATTCTTTCCTTTCTGAGAGAAAAACCAGCAAACTGTGTTCCTAGGGAACACTGAAAACTTCAACCTAAAAATCCCAAGATTTAGTCAACTTCCCCAGATGGCACCGGCTGAGGGGGAAACACAAAAATTCCCTCCTGGGCTCACTGATGTTTGTTCCCTTTTTATGTTTGTCCCCAGGCAGCTCAAGGGAAAGCAAATGCACAAACATTTGGGGGTTCAACGACCTCCTCGGTCCAGGCTCCTGCTTGAGGTGGTCACTGCATCCCTCCCACAATGCCTCAATATTGACCTGCTCAGCAGCTCTTCCACTTGGGAATCTTCCATGTTCCAGCAGAAAGAAACTCTGTGCTTCTGCTTAAATGGACAGCTTCATCATTAGAGCACCTGCTTGGAATGCAAGAGGTGCAGGTTTGAATCGTTCCAGGGAAGAGGAAGCTGAGCCAGAATATTACACTTGACTGAACATCCCAGCTCATTAAAAAAAAAAAGGTACGAACACCATCCTTATGACTTTGTTTTGCTTTACTTGGACCAAACCACCACAAGTACTTGCAGTAAAATACATTTTTTAAAGGATGGTTTCATTCCAGAGAGAAATGGAAAATACTGAAAACATAATTTGATTCAAATAGTCTCTAAATTCAGGCAAAGAATAAAGAGGAAAATACTTGCTCAGACAATTCTTATATTTAATCCATCCTGTTCCTGATTAAAGTGTCTCAGTCTTTTCTCCTACTTCCAAACCAGTCTCTTTCTCCACACCCTTCTCCCAGCTCCCTCCTGGTGTCCTCTCATGCTTTCAGCTTCCTCCAGGGAGCTGGGCCAGGCCCTTGCAGCTGAAAATGATGGGTTATACCCTGCAATGATGCATTTGCTGTCCTGGAACACCCTCATGGATCTACTGGACTCAAGCACAGCCCTGACCTCCTGATTTCCTGAAGCACTGCAGAATCTGAGCAGCAGGAACCTCCCACTTCACTGGACAGCTCAGTATTTTATTTACAGGGACTGATGTCAGCTCGAACATGTGGCAATTGGAAAGACAACATTTGTGCTCTGAGAACAGCAAAAGCTGTTTCCTTTGCTCTGGAAGGAGATCTCCAAGCTGGCCTCAGCCTTGTGCTGCAGAAAAAGCATTTTTCTTCGCTTCCATCCCATCAGTGGAGAACAGAGACTGTCAAACTGCTCTAAAACCTGTCCTTAAGCCTGTTTTGGGCATAAACCCCAAGACTTACCAACAAGTGGGTCACAAAGGGATCCAGCAGGGTTAAACACTGCCTGGGATGACGTGAGAATGGGATAACAGTGCAGCTCTGCAGCGGGAATGTCGGGAAACGTTTGGAATCCAAAAGCAGGGATGCACCTTTTCCCATAGCCAAAGCCGTGCCACCGGCTGGTTCTGACTCTGTCCACTGTGCTTTGCATGTCCACCAGGAAGTCCAAGCTCCCTCCACTCTCCAAGTCCTGGCTTCCCAGCAGCCTGTGGAAAGAACCTGGGAAAAAACCTGTGAAAAAGCCTGTGAAAAAGCCTGGACGTGGTTCTCGGTGCCATGGTTTAGCTGATGACGAGGTGTTGGGTCATAGGTTGGACTTGATGATCTCAAAGGTCTTTTCCAACCTGGTTCATTCCGTGGAGGGACACAAACAGTTCCAGAGGTGCTTGGGTGTATCCCATGCAAAGTGTGGATGGTGCTCACCTCCAATGGACACAAGGACAGCTCTGCCAGGGGATAAATCCTTTCTAAATTTTGTCCCATATTTTCCAAGAAAACTGTTCTGCAAGCTCTGGCCTGAAAACACTCTTTAATTCCAAGTTTGCTGTGAAATACAGAAACAGCACTGCCGGAGCCAATTCTCCCATTTCGTAAAAATAAAACTCAGTAGGAAATCCACATGGACTCCATTTCCTCCTGGGCCATTCTTCCCCCACTGGGAGCTAAAACAGATTTCTGAAACTCTCCCAGCAGGAAACATTCTGTGATGACTCTGCTCTAGCACGGCACCATCACATCAAAACCCCCACAGTCCTCACGCCTAATTTTGTTCTACCAAAGTTTATTCACAGAACATCTTATTTTCGTCAAGGAAATCCTTGAGAGCAACTCAGCGTTGGCAAATTCAGTGGGAGATTATTCCCCTCAATAAACTGGTTTTAATGTCCAGGACTGAGTTGTATTTTAGGGGATTTTTTACCGTCGGTGGCAATGCAATTCTTCATCAGCCTGCACTTTAAACTGGGTCTGTGAAGTGATCTGCAATTAACTGAGCTAATACATGTACCAGGCCTAAATCCATACTGCTCCTCTGGGTGGTTCCCTCCCTCCCCACACACACCAGCTTTGTTTTGCTGACCTACTTTGGGAAATCTCTGCCACCAAAAAGTTGTTCAGTACCAGCAAGGGCAAATTGACCAGATTGGCAGCGTGTGGAGCTGGAAACTGATTTTATCATGGGCTTTCCTCTGAGAGGAATCTTAGCAGCAAATCATTAAATTATCCTGAAATTCTGAGATCATTTGAGAGGTTCGGGTGTATAACGTCCTGGGTTGTGGACACACTAAATAAGTAATTACTCATTAAAAAAGCAAGAAATAAAAATGACTAATTGTGCTTTGGCTACTTAGCAGAAACATTTTGAGAAATGCAACAGTTACTCCAAGCTCAGAGCGCCAAATGTTCGCAGTTTTGCCTGAAATAAGATTTCTGTTTTCCCAAGAAAAGCTGAGATTTCAATTAGAAAGCTGAAAACTTCCAACTAAAAAATTTATTTTAAGTTCTATTTAAAAACACATGGCTCTTCCTAGAGAACTAATATCAGGGCTTTTCAATTATGTGAGGAAAAAAGCTTAGGTGGAAAAATATCCGAGCAGTGCCAGTAATGCCACAATCTGGCATTAGAAAAATGCCACACCTGCCATCCGTAGCACCTTGAACCATGGTCTTGTTCCTGCTTAGGGATGCAGTCACTGTGAGAGGTGCAGCAGCAATGGATGCACAAAAAAACCCCTACAAAACCTCCCCAGAACCCCCCAAAATCACAGAAAGCAAACGATCCCAGTTTTTGATGGATAATAAAGCTCACAGCAGCGCTCGTGCTGGCGGTGCACAGGGGGAGATCTCTCTGAAGCCCCTTTTTGCCTTTATCAGGAGGTTTTATAAACAGCTGCTCATTGTTGCCCACCCATCCCATTCCAAGAATAAATTTGTTAGGGGTGCACATTGAAAAATCAGTTTATTGTTTTATTTTCTAATTCAAAATGAAAAAAAGAGTAGATCGTAGGAAGTCAAGGGAACTTCTCCCAGCCACCTCTTTGTGGATTTAAGACAGGGCTTAATTTTAACTGCAGCATTTATTCTTTAATGGATTTCATGTGGAGTCAAGTAAAATAAAGCTGAGAACACCTAAGCCTGTTGTCCTAAATCACAATAAATGAATACACACCCTACAGCGCTGTCTGAAGTTTTAAATCACAAGGCAGGAATTTTGCTGCAAAGAAACAGGAAAAAAACATAAATAATCACCCAGGAAAAGCTAAGTTTGGGAGTCTGTTTTGTTTTTAAAATCTCCATGCAACGCTTGCTTCAGATCTCCGGGAAGCAGAGCAGGAGGAGGTGAGGTGAAGCTCTGATTTCAGCTCCCTCCCAGCAGCCGGGGGTTTAACGAGGAACATTCCCTTGCCCCAGCTTGTCCTGGGGCCCAATCTCATTAGCTCGTGAGAGCACAGAGAGGAACAGAGGTGGCTTCACAAACGGCCCGGAGGCTCTTAAGAACCAGAGCAAATCAGCACAGACGGGGGGAGGACGGATGCCAAAGCAATCCCCGAGTTGTGGTCCCCTGACTTTGGGGGGCAGCAGGGGAGCGGGGATGCTGTGCCACGGCTGCCCCCGCTGTCATGGGGAGGGATTAGCTCATCTTGCAGTGACAGACAGCAGCCTGGCCCCTGTTTTCTCCCAAACATCACCTTTCCCAGGGGACAGAGCGTTGACACCCTCGTACCCAGCCGGCAATAAGTGTCGCTTATCCAATGGAACCTTCCCGGCGGCACTTCCCTGGAATGACAAGCGGCTGGAGGGAAAGAGCACAAGGACCCATTGAGGAGGGAGAGGAGAAAGCTTTTTGCCACAGGGCACTGTTACAGGTCTTTCTGAAGCTGAAGGAAAGGTAATTAGAGGTCCCGGATAATCTATTCCCCTCACGTCACTCTGATGGAAAAGGGACCTCCACAGCTTTTCCAAGAAATTTCGCGTCCTGCTGGAGACTCCCTTTGCTTTAACCATATGGAATTTCAGTGCAGTCCCCAAGCGTGAACATTGTGTGAAATAACTGCAGCACGGGGGGACTTTTGCTGTTCAAGGGCTTCACAGGTTTTTTGGTATTTCAAATCCATCTTACTCATTTTAATATCTTTTGCCACCAAAAAGCTGAACAGTCAGGTCCAACTTGGTGTGTAAGACATTAAGAGCACCTGCCTGCTCTTGTGCTATGGAATTAAATGTTCCTGATCCAACCATGAGTATTTTGCTAAAGGTACTGACACAAAAAAACCCCAACCCAAACAAATAAACCTGTTTCAGCGTCCCAGCCTGGATCTATTGGAGTAAACATCCAAAATAAAATTGTAAATTAAAGTGAAAAAAAAAAAAAAAACCCAGACAAAAGCCAGTTTCACTTCAAAGATCCCCGCTGTAATCAAAGTTTGCAAAAAGTATCATGAAGAGAAAAGTTGTCCTGAAATGGGAGGATATCAATCATTGGGAAAGGCAGTTGTCCTGGGATGAAAACACTTTAAAAAAAGAAGAGGTGACAAATTGATGAGGGAAGGAAAGCTAAGGAAAGGCATTTTGAAGAAGCGGCTTATGGCTCGCTGAAAGCGTTTGATATCTGCCAGGCACAACAGGTGTGTGTGGGAAGAACGATGTGTTCCCTCAAACATGAAGGAGAAGGGCAGAGGAACAAAAGGAAAAAAACAAAAAGGAAAGAAAACACGGAGCTGGTGGCTTTCAATGTTTCCTGCAGAAGCAGCAGCAAGCCCAAGTGACAGATCCCCCTCAGGAACTTTGGAACACGTTGGAAGTGACTCCCTTCCCAGCAACTCAAAGTCTAAGCAGACAAGGGACACAAAGGAAGGGGTGGAAAGGGGAATAATTATCCAGAATTCGTGAGGGGGAACAAAGGGACTAAGTTACTTGTCACACAACGCCTCGTGTTTCAAACACCTCATCTCACAGGCTGAGCTGTAAAGACCACCCTTTCTCCTGACAGAGTATTTTTAATTGGTCTCCATTCACAGGGAAGGAAGGCTCTGTCACTGAGAAGTATTAATCCTCCTAATTAAGTGGAGTGCTTGAAAAGCAGTCAGGAAAACAAGGGAAGGAGTGAAAGGAGCTGAATACCATCAGAAATAAACACTAGATTTCTTACTAAATATGACACTCCCATCACTCAGAGCCCCCGGGGAAAGTGGTGCTGGAGACAGATTGGTGTTTCTTGAGCATTAAAAGCCTGAGGAGCATTTTAATTTTCAGGGTATAAAAGCAGCACGGAGCCCCTCTGGAGTGGGAGCAAGTGGGAGGTCTGAATGGAGCCCTTCAGCTCCCGCTGCCTTAAGTCATGTCAGGCTCTTTTCTTGGCTCAGCACCGACAGGAGAAACAACCAAAATGGAAAACTCACCTTGAAATAAGAATCTAAACTCGAGGCATGGAAAAATCAGCAAGCATTTTGTAAATGCTTTGCCCCTTGCTTCTGTGTCCCAACCATAAATTAGGAGCACGGAAACCATCGCCTTCATGAACTGGTCAGAGAGCTGATGGCAGAGGCAGCAGTGGGATGGTGCCTTGGGATCCAGATGCTTTTAGAGCTCCTTTATCAGTGCCCTTGCAGATCAGCAGCTGCCTTGGCACATCACAAATCAGAGCTAAGGAGATTTCCCCAGCTTCAATGGGAACAAACATTTCCACAGACATGTTCCATTGATGGTCTTTGGGACTCTACCACTCCAAAGCACTTGGAATTTCCTTCTTAGCAAGAAGAATTCATGGTACCTTAGCAATAATTTGGGTCTAATTCTCCGTGCCAAGTAAATAAGGTTTGCATTTTTAAGTCACGTTTTCAGTCTTCATTGCGTAGTTATCAGACTTCCTGTTCTCATTGTTTGGGCTTTTTGTCCTCCATCTTTTCAATCTTGGTTCAAGCCTTAATTTTTACATTTTCCCTTTTCCTTCTCGATGTCTGCAGCAACTTTTCCCCAGTTCTCTTGGGCTCTGCCATTGAAGATGGCTCAATCACCACCACTCAGATTCCAGCTCCCTTTTTCTATTCATCCCTTTACCTTCTTTGTTTATGATACATATTCCTGATATCTTTAACACTTTGACTATGAATAAATTCCTGTCCTCTCCCATACTCGAGTCTGACCTCTACAACCACACAAGTTCATGCCCCACTTCCCTTCACATATCTATTTCTTCTTTTAAAACCAGTTCAGACTCACTTTTGCTGCTTGTATTATATCCCAAGTGCCCGAGAAAATGGAATTTCTCGGAAACTTTTCTGCAGAAGGCATAAAAGCCTTTAAGTCCTTCATTACCCAGCTCAAACAATGGAATAAGGAAAGCCCTGTTGCCTCAGCACTGTAAAGGCAGCAATTCTCAAAATTACACAGGGTATGAAGGTCAGTAATGCAGCCAGTCCTCCTCAGCTGGAATTCCTGACACACAGCAGTCATTGTCCATCAGAAATGAGCAAAAGAGAATTACTGAGGATTTCTTCCTCTCTCTGAGTAAACAAGGTCAGACACGACATCCAAGAAAACCCCAAAGTCAGCAAAACAAAAAGGGATTGTGTTCTTCCAGGACAAATATGGTCAAAAGGAAAGGAGGAAAAGGCCTTTGGACCATGTGAAGAGAGAGTTGTCAAAGGCAACTTTTATTTCATTGTGATGCTATTTCAGCACAACTCAGAATCCCCGGCATTTCTAGAGGGAAAAAAATTGAAAAGCCAAATAATTGCTGAAGAACTGAAGTTAAACAAACAAAATATTGATCCACATTCCCAAAAGTGCATTTCAGTAAACTTTTTACTTGATCCTTTGAACTTTTAGAGGGAGAAAAAGCAGAAAAAAGTCTTCAATTAACACATTCTGGACTTCTGAGTCCAGTGGTCAAAAGGTACAGAATATATTTAACTACAATAATTTATTTAACCTCAAAGACTTGGTTTCATCAGCGCCTCATAAGGTTTTTCTTTCAGAATGTGTGGCTTTATATTTGAAACTCTATTAGAAAATGAGGTCTTAAAACATTGTTTTGAAAGTAACAAGTCTTTTCTAAAACAGACGTTCCATGAACAGTGTTGGTTCTCCCCATCTGAACAGACTATCAGGAAAAGGTTCTGTGCTCATTAAAGCAACTCAGCATCAGAATGAGGAGTAGAGATTGTAAAAAAACTTCATTTTCCACACACTCAAAGAAAAATCTGTAGCTGAAAAACTGGTGGAATTGTGTGACACCATTGAAAAACTCCACAGCTTTCAATTGCTGGTATTTAGTTTGGATTATTTTTGTATTATCTTTAAATGCTGTTAGAAAAACCTTCGGGAGATGTGGGCTGAATTCCTATTTTTCTTACAGAAAGTCAATTTAACCAGCGAGGCAGAAAAAGATCAAATTAGAGTACAGCATTAGCAAAAATTTAAATATCATCTTTCTAGCATAACCCCATTTCAGAAAGCAGCACTGCTCTCCTCCCAGGAGGGCTGACATTTAAATATTTATAGGATCAAATGCTAATGACAGAAGATTTGCTCAACCTTCTTTCCTCGACAAAAAATGACACAGTTCTGGAATGTCTCTCTCAGTATTTAAATTGGGCTTCCTTTTAAGTGGCAATAATCAGGGATTTCTCCCGTTTTTCTGTAGTGGAGGTCAGCAGGCTCAGCTCCATCAGATCATGGCAGGGGCCTTGTCCACACCCTCAGAGTGGGTTCAACCCAAAACTGGGTGAGGGTTTTTACAAAAAAATATATCAGTGAATCAACAGCTTTCTAGTAGCTCGTTATATCAGCTCCAACTGCTCCTTTGGATCTCATCCTCACTGACATCAAACTCTCAACATCCCAGCTAATCTTGGAGCATCCTGACAGTTCCGCTGATTTTACACTGATTTAACACAAATCTGAACAACCTGGGGTTGCTCAAACATCAAACGGGAGCTCGAGGTTGTTGTAGGTACATCAACTACAATCAATTCTTTCCTTATCAAGCGCTGGAATGTTAATTCAAGGACAAAATGAAGTTTTAGGAACACATCTTCATAGAATCATGGAATGGTTTGGGCTGGAAGGGACCTTAAAGTTCACCCCCTGCCATGGGCAGGGCCACCTTCTGCTATCCCAGGCTGCTCTAAACCCCGTCCAACCTGGCCTTGGACACCACCTTGGTCCCTTTGAGGAAAAAAACAACCTTGTCCTAAAATTAAGACTGAAGCATTACCCGTATTCAATGGGCAAGACACAGCAGATGTTGAGCCAGCAATTCTTCTGTGCTGGAAAAACTTGGGATTATCATTCCAGGGAAAGAGAGTTCACCACACAGGGGAGTTGCTGCTGTTTCAGGTGATTATGCCCAGTGAACTGGCAGGATTTGATGTCCCAGGGCACGTTGGATAAACAGCTCCTTGGAAAATGAAGCTTTGCCTCCATGACACAGTTGAGGTGACACAACCCCGCTGTGTATCAAGGCATTAACCCTTTCTTTCCTCATGGGAGAGGCATAGGAACAGTCAGCTCCCTGCTGATATTAATAAAACATAATCATAATCCAAGCTTCTCTTTAAAACAGTGATTTCACGTGGTAATTTTTACTTTTCTCTGGTTGTCTCTGCAGGAATTGGGAATCTACTACCACTCAAGTCCTCCTCTGACAGAGTTATGTTATATATGGCAAAAAAGGCATCAAATATTTGCAAGAAGCACTGAATGGATTAAAACGAGCAGGTAAAAAACTGCAGGAGTGTTGTCCCTCTCTGCTCACATCTGATACCCTCCTGCTTTCTCCACTGAGGTCTTCAGCAGCACTGCAAAGCTTTCCCCCAAGGCAACAACAACCTGAGCTGAAACAGTTCTTAATCACCTTCTCACCATTCAAAGCAGCAAATTCAGCCCCTAAATATCTCCAGGGCCCTGGGCTGGCATTCAGAGGTGCCCAGAACACCTTATTCAACTGAGAACACCCTTCCCTCTGGGTTACCTGGAGTTTTTATGGGTCAAGTCACAGGAAATTTTGCTGATTTTTTCATCTTGAACATCGTGATCTTGCAGGCTCTAAGCATGTTCCTCATTAGAGGTGACATTTGAGTTTCAGGGGCTGGTGGATGATGTTGCTTTGTTTTCTGCTCTATTTTTTAGCCATTTCAGGTGAGCTGTTAAATCGATCTTAGTGTTTGATGTGTTTAAGCAGGGCAATCTGTATAGTACCATGTATGCATAAATGTATATAAATGTATATATAATTTCATCTTCTGAAAGAAAGTCACACATCCCCATCCACTGCTCATTCTAAGCACAAATATAATTTATTAATCAACAACAGAGGCAAAAGAACCCAACAGAATCTACCTGGCTGCATTATGGAGTAAATGATTGCTCCACAACACCCTGCACACAAAATGAGCTTTTCCTCCTCCTGGCACACCTCAAAGAAGGCTTTTCATCATGAGACACAATGTCAAAGGGTTTCAAATGATTAAAGGCAAGAACAAATCACAATTCTTCCTCCTTCACCCTCCCCCCCACCAAAAAAAAAGATTAATGTAAAGCACCTTGGGATTTGTCTGCATAAAAAGCCTCGTACAAAGTAATTGTTGTAAAAACGCTTGACAGCATTTGTCAAACACTGTCCTTTGAATAGGTGACATCTCTATTAAAACCCCTCTCCATCAGGATTCCATTCAGCATCAGTAAATGGGAAGTGTCAGGCAGTCACAATATATTCCCAGCTGATGCAACTAAAAAGGAATCTAATGCAAATTCCAGCAGGCTGATTCCAGCAGGCTTCAGATGCGCTTTTAAAACACTTCCCTCAGAGCCTGGCTTTTTATTTGCTGACAGATGCTTTCACAGACCTGCTGAGTTCTGAAGCTGGCAGAGAGTAATTGCCCAGGCAGAGGCTGCATGGGCAGAGAAAGCAGCAGTGAATAAAATCCCGTATTTTGAATGAAACTTGAGCACTTTTGCCAATATCAACAGGTACCACACCATTGTTTCCTGGAGATTCATCTGCTTGTGTAAGCTGTCCCAGTTCTCCCTGGCAGGAAAGGGAAAGCTGCTTTCAAATTTCACCTACATCAGCACCAACGAGGAGCAACACCACAAAAACAGAATTAGTTCCAGTTTATATCAAGATTACGGAGGTTGAAGCCCTTGAAATTGCAATTTTCCAGCTGGTGAAATGAAGACAGCAAGTAATACTTGCCTACCTTAGGAGGGATTTGAGCTGACACATTAACATTTGATCGGCATTCGAAAACTTCCAGCTCAAATAATTCACATTTTCTGAATTTGCCTCAAGTTCACCCTGTGCCTAATGCCAGTGATTTCAATCACCTCGCACCAGAAGATGTTTGGTCAGCTTTTTTTTTTTGCCTGGAACACGCTATTTTCTGCTGCTGTGGCCAAACACAACACAGACAGCTCCCATGGCACCCAGCCAGACCCAGGGCTTCTTACCTGGCAGCAACCCCCAGTGCCAGCTCAGCGGCCTGAGTGCATCTCCCTACGTGAAAAACAAGAAACCACAAGGAACTCGAGCTAAATTTCATTTCCCTTCCCACTTTCCAGCCTGTAGGAGTGAGGGATTTTTGCTTCAGGCTTTCCAATTAAAGTTTCCCTTCTACAACTGCACTGGGTTAGCCCTGGAGCCGTTCTTTGGCTTGCACGGCACCTGTAGAGCCAAGAACTGGAGATTCCTGGAATACAGGAATGTGTCAGGCTGGAAGGGGTGAGCAGGATGGCTGCTGGTGAGGCTGGGGTCAAAGCAGACACACAAAGTTTGGGCTGCACTCACCCTTGTCCATGTGCAGGATCCCCAGGAGTGCGGGAAGGAACGGGAATCCAGAAGTCAGCATTCAGTTTAAGAAACCAAAGTCACACAGGGATTTTAAGTCACAAAACCATACTAAAAATGTAATTTTCTTTGTGAAAACTGTTGTATTGAATTACCACCGCTGGCTGTTGTTGAAATCCCCTGTCAGTGCCTCAGTTTACCTCTTCAAAATTCGACATGGGCTTCAGCTTTTCCTGCACTTCCGTGCTGGACCAGAACCCCCCAGTCACGTTACTGAGCTGTTCCCTGCCTGTGCTCTGGCAGTGTGGGAATGAGATCCCAGTTCTGCATGACAGAGTCACAGAATCCCGGGATGGGACAGGCTGGAAGGGACCACAGAGGGGCATTTGGTCCCACATCCCTGCTCCAGGAGGGCCATCCCAGAGCACAGGGCATGGGATTGTGTCCTGATGGTTCTGGAATATCCCCAGGGAGGAGACTCCACAGCCTCCCTGAGATCAGTTCCTGCCCGTTCCTCTGGTGCCACTGCTCGGAGCCCTCCCTGCAGCCAGGGACAGATGTAGATCCCCCCAGTCTGACCAGTTCAAGGGCTCATGATATAAAAAAAAACCTCTGGCAGATCACACTAACAGCCAATATTAATTAAACCAGTTCAAATATCTTTAAAAAGATCAGCAGAGAAAGAGGCAACGTTATCTCTTCTCTCCTACAGCTTCCTAACCTTGGTGAGGGAAACCAAGTCCATAGCTCAGGAAACATCTCAGGAAGACAAAACTACAGTGGATGGCTGTTCCTGGGCTACTTTGGAGGTGTCCTTCATTTGCTTATCTTATAAATTATTAAGGATTAAGAGGTTTGAAGAAGCTACAATAACAGGGAAGAGTTGATAGAAATAGGGTCTCCCTCTTGAGCTGGTTGCCAGCTGAATCCAACATCCACACTTAATTTATTTTGCTACCAAACGGCAGAACAAGCCCATTACAAGTTTTTAGCAGAATTTTATGGAGAAAACAATGTGTGTTGGGGATTAAAATGAATGAAAGAGAACCAAAACCTCATAATTTTGGAACATCGTGTCCTGGAACACAAGAGAAAATTTGGACCTAAAAATCAAGATTCATTTTCACAGCAAGTATTTCCCACTTGCTGCCAAAGGAGACAAAGAGAAAATAGGAGATTTAATGAAAAATAAGCCAAAGCCCACAATGTCAGTACGAAACAGGGACATGGATGATACCTAAAAGGGAATTATAACTTTTTGGCTGTGTTTTCCAAAAGAGGCCACACATGAAGCAGCCACACAAAAGCTGGGACTGCAGTGCTGCAGGAAAGGGATGCATTGGAAGGGTGAGGCATGAAGGAGGGCTGGAACTTCTTACTGAGACAAAAATACTCTACTCAGGGCCTGGTGAACCCCGAAATGTAATAATATATGGAGTTATGTGTAGTACCAGGCCATTGATAGATTGGGAAGCACATGAATGCAGAATTATGTATTTAAAACCAGAATTATGCCAAACTGTGTCAGGACATCCCTTGTTTAATGGGAGGCCTTGACTTGTTCCTCAGGCTGCATTTCAGCCCAGGTGGTCACAATTTACCCAAAGCCACTGAGCAGTAGGATTTTACCACAAAATACTGCAAGGATTTATCTTCAGACCAAGTCAAAGTCCTTCCGCTCCCAACCCAAACATTTTACATATCCCAGTCACTTTTTCCATAGAAAAGTCCTTAATTTTTCCCATTCAGAGGAAGAGCTTCAAACAAAGGGCTGGGCTGATGAGTACAGAGAATATTCAGAGCTACAATGAGGAGCTTTGCCGTAGGGCCAGCAATTTTTAAACAAGGAGCTTAAATTCCGCATGGGTCAATTCAGGAATCAGTCATGAACAACCCCAAATTGCTCCCCAGCTCTCAGCACGCAGCTCCCTGGAACAGCTAAATGGAGATGAGGTGAATTCAATAGAAGACAAGCTCTGCAGGTCAGTCCATCTGCACATGAACCTTTTTACTTGATGAACTGTCCCTGCAGGTGAACTCTTTCCAAATAAGATTTTACACCCTGAAGAATGCCCGTTCTTCTACCTATATCCCTTTCCTATAAATCGTAGAATCCTTTGATTTGGGTTGGAAAAGGCCTCTAAAATAGAGTTCAGTAGCACTGCCACGTTCACCATTGAGCCCCAGGTCCAAGTGGCACATCCACGTGTTTTCTGAACACTTCCAGGGATGGTGATTCCACCGCTTCCCTGGGCAGCCTGTTCCAATGCCTGACCACTCCTTCAGTGAAAAGGTTTTTCCTAATATCCCATCTAATCCTCCCCTGGTACAACTTGAGGCCATTCCCTCTCACCCTGTCACTTGACCCGGGAGAAGACCTTGACACCAACCTCACTTCACCTTCCAGCTGTGCTCTGAAGCGAATTATCAACCCACAGTTCCTACGTTCGGCGTAAAATTGCTTCCATGGCCAGGAGTAAAAATGACACCCTGGGTTCGCCAGACAGCAGAAATCATCCATGAATCTCGCCAGGAGGGTAGGAAACAGAGCCCGCTTGGTGGGAAGGGCCGAGCAGGGGCTGCGGGGGCGGCTGGCACGGTGGCGATGTCCCCGCTGCGCTCCGGGCCCAGGGCGCTGTCCGCGGTGCTGAAACACCGAGCGCGGACAGGACACCCAGGGCTCCGAGGCTTAATTAATCCTCATTAATCTTCATCAGTCTTCATTAACCTTCATTAATCTTCATCACTCTTCATTAATCTTCATTAATGAACATTCACCTGCACCCACGGTGACCCCGAGTCGCGTGTCCAGTCTACTCCAGTTTTCAAGCGGCTGAACGCCAACACTTTCCCACAAAGGAGCTGCTGAGATGAGACAAAATCCATCTTTATCCCTGTCATATCTAGAAAGGGATTCCTGGGACTCATCACCAGAAGTAAAAGTGCACCTTGGAGCTTCATCCATATCCCAAACTGACCTCGTGCACCTAAAACTCCCATTTCCCCCCAGTCCTGCAGAGGTTTTGAGAGCAGGGAACCACTCACAACAGCAGAAGGTTCTTTCAGTGTGAAATTTCTCTGTGTCAGCTTTAACAGGTGGCACTTGAGATGAAGCTTCAAGGGCCATAAGAGCATCAGTAAAAAATGAAATTGTCTTGATGCATCTTTAACATGAGAAAAGCAGAGACTAAAACCAGTCCAGCTTTTCAGCTACAGTCCACACTGCAACAGTAGAAGTGGTTATGGAGACACTCCCAGTTTACCAAAGGTCTTGATGAATCTATCACAAGCATCAGGATTTAACTGAAAACAAGGAATTTTACTAATTGGCTTAAAAACCTACATTGTTTTCATTCCAGGTTGGGATAAATATTTAAAGTTTTGCTCTGCAGCTGAAACATCTGTTGGGCTAAAGATGAGCAAAACCCAAAAATCCAGGATGGAAAATGGGCTCAAGCAGATACACGAGGCAGCCTTAAAATGTACTTCTGTCCACTACAGTGAAAGCACTGGGAGGCTGACCAAGCACAAACACTGTGACACTGCAGCAACCGTGGTTTGAGAAAAAGGTTCATTAAAACCATTCACGGAAAATTCACATCTGCTCCCAGCGATAAAAATAGAAAGGCAAGAAACAGCTTGTTCCTAATTCTTTCCCTGTTTGCCAGCCAAACCCTCTGTAGTTCAAATAATTTCTCTGAACTCTGCCTTTAAGCTGGATTTTATGTGTTCTTATATCACAACTGCTAAGAGCCTGTTTTCAATATGATTTAAATTAACAGCTGAGTGGATCCACAGCCTCCACATGCTGCTGAGGGGCTTCTCCTGCTTGTGGCCTCTGCTGAGAAGAGCTTTAACCAGAACATCATCACACAGTCCCAGCCACTGAACAGAACAGCATCCCCTCGTCTTTTTCCTGTTCCTCGATGTTCCTTGGCACCACTTCCAGGGGCTTTAAACACAAGAAGTGGATCTTGAAAGACAGAAACTCCTTCAGAGACTTGAACTGCTGAAATTAGAATCTCTGGAGAAACGAAACAGGGATTCTGATGAGTTTTTCGTCACCAAAGAAAACAGAGCTCCTGCCGTGGTAACCACATGCTAAGGGCTGTGATGAAGGCATCTGTTATCTGACAGGTTACATCTGCACCTAATTTCATTAAATTCTCTTTCTGCAGCCATTTTTCCCTCTCATTACTGCACCACCTGAACATCTGTCTCTGCAGAATTAATCCTTGCAATGCCATGAAAAAAAGAAAAGGAAATAACAAAATATCCCAGCATGACACAGAGCTTGCCAGGAGTGTTTCAAGGAAACAAAAATTCTGTATGAAATGCCACTGAAACTGCCTCTTCTCCCTCCTCAAGAATACACATCTTGGAAACACAAAGACTTCTCAGGTGCAAAACTATTTCTAGTCACATATGTACACACATATGCAGAGCAGGAAGGATTGGAAGTGATAATGTCTCATGTTTGACATGTTAGAGATGTGGCACATTTGTAAACCTGCAGAGATTTTTTCCTTTTATTTGAACTTTACGATGAGAATCAGGGTCCCAGAGAGGAGGAAAACAGTTTGATTATCAATTCTTAAAATCTCACTATAGCCCAAACAGTCCCACACACTTGGCATGGTTGAGGATTCTTCCAGTAAAGGATGAAGAGTTGTACAGGGTGTCAGAAAAGAATTTCGGTCCAGGTTTGGAGGTCAGGTGCTCTGAAGAAACAAAGCCCCATCGAAATTCTACTTTTTCAGACTGTTCCTTTATAGCTTTACTTTCCTTCATTAGAGTCATAGTAGATCCCTCCCTCTACACCACCTGAATATTTTTCCAAACCCTCTTTTTTCGATCAGGCTTTTCCATACCTCTCAGCAGTGTCCCTAAACACAGGTATTTGTATAATTTCCCTGTGTAATCATCCTCCTGTTGGTTCATTTGCCACAATAATTACTCACCAGATAATCTGGCTGACAAATCCCAGAGTCTCTCCTGGGTGTGCTGCCCCACAGCAAGAGAGGAGCTGGGAAGCCAACAATAATAATTGTTTTTCCACCAGGAAGATATCAACTGGAAGCCAAGGCAGTTATCTTGTGATAAACAGCAACTTCTCACCCAGAAGCGAGGAGTTTTGTGGGACTTTATCTACCCCACTGAAATCACTCCATTTACTTCATCTCAAATTAGTTTTGACTGGGAAAGTGAAGCCTTTTGAGATAACATTTGTGGTTATAACCACACAATCTCCAGGACCTCACACATACAAAGAATTTGTGGTTTCTTTAAGTGCCCTCCTGACTCGGGCACTGTTTGTGCTGCCCAGGAAGCAAAGTTGCATTTGCCAGAAGGGACTAAAAATGGCCAAACAACATTGCCAAAAACAAGGATCAACTTTTATTGCTCTTTACAGGCCTTCAGAGAATGAGGACATCTCAAGAAGGGGCATAAATAACTTCGTGGTAGAAAAAACCACCCCTATGAATAGATATTCCTGTGGGGCTTTTAAAATTTGCCTTCTCTTTTTTAGGGGGGTGGGGGAGTATTTGCTTTTTTTTGTTGTTGTTTTCCCAAGAGAAGAAATCCTTGTCATCCAGGGCAAAACCCCACAGCACCAAACTCCAGCCTAAGAACTTGCAGTGAAGATTGCCCTTGGAAACTGCACATTTACATTTATTGTACCACAGCAGCTTCTGACCAAACTACGCAGGACTCAAAATAGCTGATCCCCGCCCTCTGTAAAAAAAAAACCAAAAAACCCCTTTTTCTGAGCTCTTTTCCCTGCCTCATCTCTCCCTCCCAAACTTCTACTTTTATCTCTCTGCCTCCAGCTGCACTGAGACATTTCTGTATGTCCAAAAATTGGACTTTATTTTTCTGCTGAGCCCAACAGCTGCTTTGAAACCAGGCAGGGTTGAGTTCAGTGATCCTGGAGATCTTTTCCAACCTTAACAATTCCAGGATTTTCTGAAGGGCCACAGCTCCCAGAAGCCAGTTAATGATGACTTGGATCCCAGCTTTTTGAAAGTGCATCTGGTTAGAACACTAATTAAAGATCCATTATGGTGATCAAGCTTGATGCCCTTGATATATTCACTTAAGCCACAATTTCTAAGGAAAAACAGGCTCCAAAGTGCTTCCATAAAGTAGGAAGGAAAAGCTACATCAGATTTCTAAATATCTAAAATCCCCAGACTGACTGGGTGATGTATTTCTAGCGTCTCACTGGTTTGGGTAGGCTGTGTCTATATGATAACACCAAACTGGGCCATCACTTGCCCTATTAAAATTTAACGCTGGCTCTGAAGACAAAGCACCCAGGAATTGAAGAAATTTGTCTGTTTTCAAGGTGAAATTCTAGCCCAAAGTCACAAACAAAAAATTCTGAGTGGAGTTCAATGGAATTTCCTCCTTTTAATCTCCACACCTCCCAGGAAGGTGAAGGATTTCTTTCTAGCAATTCAACAAAATTCAATGTCATCCTCTCTGCAGAGGAGAGAAGCCCTTGGAGCATTAGTAGGATTTACAAAGTGAATATACTTTGCTCTTGCATTCATGATGGTATAAAATGAATAAAAGTCCTCACTGCGAGCTTTTAAAACTTTTAAACCCAGAGACATCAGACATCAGCCACTGGGTATCAGGTTTTCAGGGTGGTCGGTGGGGAATACCTCCCTCTAAAGTGTTTTAGATGGAACAGGGAGCACTGAACTGGCTGAAGAGAGTTTTGTGTGTCAGGAACATCCTCCAACAAAACAGACTCCCAGTGACCTTGTCATGTATGCTGCAAGAAATAAGAGGAGGGAATGATAACCAAGCCAGGGAGGCTCTCACCTAAAAGATTGGGCTCATCCAAAGCAGTAGAAGACCAGCACTGGTCTAACAAAACCAAAATATGTGACTAATACTAGTATTGGCTTTGATCTCAGATCGGTTTTTGATCTCAAATTATTATCATCTGCTCTGAGTTTTGTTTTTAGATGCAGCTTCTGGTTTGCTTCTAAGTCAGACAATTTTAAACTCCTAAAACATCAATTCTGTCTGAATCTTCAGAGTTTCTTTATTCAAATGAACCCTGTGCTTGCTAAAAGGCTTTTTCAGCATCTAAGAGGTTCCTAAAGGTAGTTTAAACCTACCAATAGGGGGATAGAAACTTCTAGGTAGAGCAAACAAGGAGGACTTTTATCTTTTGTTGTTTTCTGTTTTAAAAACTCCAGTCTGCAGCCACAGTGAGTCGGGTGATGAGTTGCATAAAAAGCAGAGTCACAATTTTAGGAGACGAAATAGGTGGAATAATTTTGTTCAATATCTACCAATGTCTCAGAGCAGATCATTTTACTGTAACAACATCTGCTATGTCTGATTCTGGCAACATCTGATGTGAATCCAAGTGTTTTAGAGGAATGGTAATCTTAGGGGTAGACAGTGTCCATTAATGAGCTCATACAAATCATGGTTTTCTGAATAGAAGCAGCCCGTGGTATTACTGTAACTAGCAATAATATTCCTGATACATAACGCAGTTAACTCTGAAATGAATCATGGTAATTAATTTGACTTTAAGTATGTATTAGCAAAGGCATGGGGAAATCTGGGCTCCAATTTTCATCCTGGCTGGGGAGATGTAGGCGCTCCAAAGCCAAGGTGAGAGTCCACTGCAATAAACTAAACCGCTGGGTCTGGGATTTTTAACTGCATTCAAGTCGAGACATCGTGGAATCCAGTTGGAGCCACTCCAGACTCTCTGCTCCATCACTCAGGCTCTAATCAGAACCAGTCCAGGGGAACCTGCCTGCACAGCGCTGACTCACGCCCTTGGCACGCGCAAAATAAATAAAAACGTAGCAAATTATTAATTTAGGAGACAAGCCTTTGCTAGAGGTGATACCTAAACAAACACATGGCGATTCCAGGGGGGTGTCTGTGTGTAAATCCCCCCGTTGCTAAGGGAAGGACACGTTATGAATGCAGGAAAGCTCCGGGGCTCAGCACACCTATTCCTTCCCCCCCCTCCCTCTCCCTTCCTGCTAATTGTCTGGCTATGTGTGGCTGAGGCAAGAACTTGTCACAGTTTCCCATGCCAGGAGCCAAGCTCAGCAGCAACACATACGAAATATTCGGGATATTGCAGCAAAACTCGTGGGCAAGGACACAAAAATTCCAAATCTGAAGGAAATATTTGGACGCGGAACTTGCCGAGCAAACAGCACAAGAGCTTTCTGCGAATTATGTGTTCTTTCTTCTCACCACTCATCGTGTCCAGAGGGACCTATGCAAGTTGGAGAAGTGGCTCATGAGAACCTCGTGAGGTTTCACCAGGCTGAGTGCAGGAGCTGCACCTGGGATCAATCCAGGCTGGGATGAGCAGCTGGAGCAGCCCTGGGAGAAGGAGCTGGGGGTGCCCTGGGGGAGAGCTGGACCTGCCCCAGCCCTGAACCCCCTGCCCTGGGCTGAGCCCCAGCGTGGGCAGCAGCAAAGGGGGGATTGTGCCCCTGTGCCCCTGTGCTCAGGTGAGACCCCACCTGCAGAGCTGCCCCAGCCCTGGGGCCCAGCACAGGAAGGACCTGGAGCTGCTGGAGAGAGCCCAGAGGAGGCAGCAGGGGGATCAGAGGGATGGAGCAGCTCTGCTGGGAGGAAAGGCTGGGAGAGCTGGGATTGTTCAGCCTGGAGAGGAGAAGCTTTGGGGTGACCTCAGTGTGGCCTTGCAGGGTCTGAAGGAGCCAACAGGAAACATGGAGAGAGACAATTTACAAGGGATGGAGGGACAGGACAAGGGGGAAGGGCTTCAAACTGACATAGAGTAGATTTAGATGGGATATTGGGCAGAAATCCTTCCCTGTGAGTGTGGGGAGGCCCTGGCACAGGGTGCCCAGAGAAGCTGTGGCTGCCCCTGGATCCCTGGCAGTGCCCAAGGCCAGGCTGGACGGGGCTGGGAGCAGCCTAGGACAGTGGGAGGTGTCCCTGCCCATGGCAATGAGATGAGCTTTAGCGTCCCTTCCAATCCAATCCAGACCATTCCATGATTTATGATATTCCCTGCCATGTGCTCACAGCTGAAGCTGTGCAAGGAGGGCTCTGCAAATTCTCTTCAGAGCTTCTGTACCCACAGCAGCACCTGCAGTGCTCAGGTTCTACTGACAGGTGATCCTCCAAAGTGGCTCTCCTGAGCTGGCTCTGGGTTGGTATCTGAAAGGAAAGAGATGAACCTAAAATTCAAATCATTTCCCTGATGGAAATGAAAATGGAACAGCTTGGCACGGAATTCATCCATTCTCTCTACCTCCAGCAGTGACTTTGTAGTAAATGAATCACATCCCAGCAGAGTCAGATCCAAAATGAAGTTTGAACTCCACTCTTTTTCCCACAGGCCTCCCTACTGCTGGAAAACTGTATTTCTCCGCACACCTACGTGCTGTTCCAGCATGTGCAGGAACTGCAGCTCTGCACAGCAGCACATGTTCTTCCCGAGGGTCCTGATGTTCCAGGGCCTGCAAGGGACACTGCTCACAGATGTGGAGGAGTTCTGTGTTTACCTCCAGTGGACACGACCAGACAGACTAAATACACACATAAACACAAGCATTTGCTAATTTGGGATTGGACACTCTGAAATATCTGCGCTTGGCAGGAGGGGAAGTCACTTTGGGAAGCTCCCTCCCCAAAGGATGGAACCTGGCTGAAAAATCATAAGCCTGGAAAGAAAAATAGATTCTCACCATCTCACCTAATTATGGGAAACTGGATTCAAGACTTCAGAGAAGGAAGGCAAATTTCCAAAATTAGGGGACTTAAAACTGAGGATTTCAGCTGGCAGTGCTGGGAATATCTCTGGGATTTCTTGTCACTGCTGATTACTGCACTTACTGCAGCTGGCTGACATGGAAACCCTGCAAGCAGGATGGATCCTGTTGCTAGGGCACACACATGTGTAGGTACACACACTCAGATCCTGCAAAGCCCTCACTTGTCTGGCAGGCTGGAAATATGGAACAATGGGGGAATCTTCCCGGATGAGTCACTGCAGGCACTGCTTAGAACCTTCCAGGGCGGTCTGGGTGCTCTGCTGGCTTTTAATGTATTCCAGCAAAGACTGGAGGGCTTGGTGTAATCTTAATGAGATTCTTTCCCTTGGCAGCTTTCCACCTTTGTGAGGTAAAGACTGAGGTTTGCAAGAGCAGCACGGGAAGAGGGATTAGTGAAGTTATTCTCAGCAACTCCCTAACCTCCTCCATTTCTTCTCCTCTTGGCTCTCAGCATTTTTTCCCCCACCATTCCTCAAAACGCACTTTAATTGCTCCATCATTGCCAAGCAGACCCACAAAATCCCTGTTGACTGATCTTCCACAATAAAACCCAAACACACACACATATAAACACACACACACACGCTCTGTAACAACCCCTTCAAACCTAGAGCTTGTGGTGATTTAAGACTTTCTAAATATAGCACCGGCTGTGGCTGGAAACCCCAGGGGTTTTATATTTTCCAATCTGGGAAATCAAGCTTTCATCAGTCTGAAATGCAGCTCTACTAAAGCCAGGGAGTGCCTTTCACTTGACATTCCCACAGTGGCCCAGGTGGTGCTGAGCAGGGAAGGGTCAGCACAGGCACCTCTGGATGGAACCTTGGAAGGAGTTCCACAGCTTTGGTAGGAACCTGGGGAGCTTCTGAGCTTGCTGAGGACAGTGTGACATGAAGATGCTGCTCCATTGGGACAGCAGAGACATCCCAATCCCCTGTCCTTGGAAGGGAAGACACTTCCTTGGATAAGGGATTACACTGGACAAAGCATGAGCAAAATAACGTCGGTGAACCCAGCAGAGCCAAACCTGCTAGTGCTGCAGGAATATATAAAGGCAGATTAATTAACAGCATTTATTCTTGAGAACCATAATGAGCAGGAGCTCTGCTGACCTGGCTTAGGTTAATTTAAATCTCCTGAATTGCTTTTAGTAGGAGACTCAAGTCTCTGGTACATTCTGCCCACCCTGTCTAGGCCCTAAACACATTTTCACCAGGACTCTCTCATTATCCATTCTCAAAAATCCTTCCAAAGGTGGAGACTATCACACAGAGTTGAAAACAAGAAGAATCAGCAGTGTAAATGATTGGGCTGCTCCTCCTCACTACCTCTTACCAACTTTTGTAAATGCGTCCAACCAATTCATGGATCTGCTGGGGAAGAGCTTCCAAGGAACAGAAAAGACCATTTGGTTACTGAAGCCCTAGAAGCTCTTAAATGAAATCATGAGGATGGGCTGTCAAAGACAAGGCAGGCTCTCAGGATGAGGACAGTGCCCAGAAAGTGACACTTTGACTTTCTGAAAACACCCCGTAACTTAAATGATCATGGTTTCTCCATCTTGCTGAATCCAAAGGGCCACATAGAACTGATCTTCCACACTGAACTAAAGCAGGGGACACGTGCAGGCCTAAAATCCTCCTCTGAAGCAAAGCAAGAGAGACAAGACCCCTGTAGCACCAAGGTCTGAGTAACACCCATGGAGGACCAGCAGAGCCCGTGCAGGAAGAGCAAAGAAGAGATGCCCTGACCCTGCTCCTTCAAACAGGGGGTGGAAGCAAATCTCAGGCAGCAAAAGGCTTCTGCAGGAGCTTTGAGAGAGCTGACTTCAAAAACAGAGCCTAAGCACCACCACTTGCCCCACTGCAGAGCAAACCAGCCCAGCCCTGCAGGTCCTGTGCCTGCAGCAGCCTCTCACATTCCCAGGTCTAGTGCTGGCTCCTGGTCAGGCCCAAATGAAAGCAGGATGCGTTCCCTGCTGCTCCCGAGTGTTTTGTCTGTCTGTTCCTTAACCTCACTGATGTAAACTCTGTACTTTCCCCGCCCCCTTCAGTGTTTAATTCCTGTTTCACCCTAATGACCAGCTCAGATGAGTGTTTGCTCTTACTTTGATTTATTGCCAAGCTGTGTCTGAAAACGTAGAGGGGGTGATGGAAATGTTTAAAAACATATTAAAAGCCATTAAAGCTCATTGCTTTTGCATGTTCCGTGGGTTGTTTCCTTGTCTGAAATTAAGTTAACATTGTTTGAACACTACTGCCCCTCATTCTGCCTCCTGCCCCCATGTCACTGCCCTATGCAGGTGTTGTCCTTTGATGAGATGTTTGAGATCAGACCTCTGAGTTTGCCTAAAGGACAAAAAAAGACAAACAAACCTCTCTTCCCCTCCAAAATACAAGAGTTTTACAGTGCAAAAGGCTCACTGCAAACAGGTGATTATTTTTACCCCAGTTGGGGCTTTTTTACAGCAATTTCAGCTGATAAATATTCCTGCACCAGCCCCTAATTAGGGGACTCTTGCACTCAGAATAGTTCTGAGACATCCTAACCCACAGATATATCTATGTTGAAATGGCCAGGGCTCAGGAGGAGCTGCACATGTCCACAGTAGGTTGAACTCCATCTCAAAGATCTTTTCCAACCTTTTTGATTCTGTTTTTCTCTGATTCTGTTTCAAATCTCAGGCTTTTAAACATAAATTGAGAAAGAGTGACAGAATGATGCCAGATTTCTCGCACAAGTAATGGCCAGAAAAACCTTGGCTGGGAAGACTGAATACACAGAATTTTACAGAGCAAATTGCAATTTCATGTCCCTTTGTAGGAAGAGTGAAGAGAAGTGGAGGGCTGTGGCATCACCCCACTGACTTCAGAAGTAATTTTTGATTTACAATCAGTGTGGGTCAAGATAGAAAGAGGAAAGAACAAAAAGGTGAAGCTTTAGGTGTAATAATGGAGCTGCTGTTGTGAAGTGGGTGCACATGACAAAGGTTTAACCTAAAGTTTTGCTAAAAGATTTAAACCATCCAGGAGCAGCCTGACCCTTTTGTACTCCCTTAGAAAACAAGGAAAAAACCCTCCTTGTGTATCCTTCTCTTTGTAGCACTTTATTTATACTTCAATAATGCAAACAGAGCAGAAAACACTCCCAAAATCCACACTCCAGAGTGCACAGAGTGCTGCCACTGGGGAGAGGATGAAAGAGCAAACCCTCCCAGAGTCATTTGTCATGTAATGCAGTGACACTGCCTAAACACTGCAGGAGTGAAAGTGCACCAAAAGGAAGCTGCTGGACTTGCTTTAGAGAACATGCCGTCCCTAAACAAGGTCCCTCTTCTACGTTTTTCACCCCAAAAGGAAAAAAAAGAAGCAAAATAAAGGCAGGCTGGGGTCCAGGGTGTGCAGTCTGAGCAGACAGCTGGATGTTAGCACATGAGGGTGGTGGCAAATTGTCACAACGTTGGTTCTTGTTGCTCTGAGAGCTCAGGGACAGGGACAGTTTGAATCTATTCCTCATCAGCGTTTAAAACACGGAATTCAGAGCGGGGGAGTTCCCAAAGAGAAGTTTCTTGGAGTTCTGGCTCTTAAAAATTCCTTTAGTGGGAGTTGATGGCAAATATTGGCCTGTTCCAAACACGTGGAACTGAAGCTCTGTCTCCCAGAGCTGGAAGGATGGCAAAGCAGGAAAAAGGGATCTCAGTGCCACGTGTTTGATGCCACCAGAGTCAGAGCAAGTTACAGGAGGGAAATGATGGTGGAAAGTTTCTGGAATTGACCCACACAAGAATTTCCAACAGATAACAGCAAACCCAGGTTGGTGCTATTCCCCACTCTCATCATATAATCCCATCCACGATTGTAAACTGAGGTGTTAAAACTGTTTTAAGGCAAATTTGGGCCCAGGAACTCCATACATACACACAAAATCCAGCCTTTTTTTCCCCTCGATTCATTTTATTTGGAAATATTTCCCATAACATCCTTAAAGTGGCTTAATAGGCCTAACTTGAGTCCATCTCACCTCCCAGGCAGCACAGGGCACGGTGAGCCACCTTTAAAAATAGAGTTGCAGCAAGAAAAGAAAGTGAGAGGAATGGAGAGCAAAAATCAAAGAATCACTGAGGCTGGAAAAGACCTTAAAGATCATCAAGTCCAACCACCATCACCGTGTTCACCACTAAACCGTGTCCTCAAGTGCCACATCCACGTTTTCTCAGTGCTTCCAGGGATGGTGGCTCCACCACTTCCCCGGACAACCTGTGCCAATGCTTTACAGCCCTTTCTGTGAAGAAAAACTCCCTGAAAAAGGAAACTGGGTGTTAAAAAATAGAATGCAAATTAATTATTGCAAGTGTGATCAGCTCAACCCAGCAGGAGAATGGCCCAAGGATTATTACAACTTGCAGGAGCTCAGTGAAAAAGGCACAAGAAGGGAAGAGGTACCCAGATGAATTGTTGGGGTTCTGTGAGAGGCACCGAGCAGCCTGAGGCGAGAAAACTGCAAAGTGGGTCAAATCCACAAGGCCACTCAGGCTCTCCTGTGCCTTTGCAGTGCTGTTTCAGCACTTTCTCACAGTATTTTTACCAGCTAGCCCTCCCTTCAGCTTTAGCAGCACGCACTGGGAGCAACAAACACCAATTGTCTTTGGAGATCAGCGTTTTCCCGGTGCAAGCACATTGCTTAATTGGAATAACTTGAAATATTCACCTCCTCAGCACAACCACCGAGGCCAAAGAACCTCTGCCTTTGTGCACTCACAACTGGGAAGTGGAATACAGCACTGGAAGGCAAATCCTTGCATCCTGCTTCCATAAAAAGTTCGCGATTTCAAGTACTACTGCTAAAACAAAGTTATGACAGTAAAACACTTGGAAAAAGAGAGTCAGAGCAGCAATAACCTGTTATGTAAAAGCAGCAACAAGTGGAAAGTAGCAGGGGTACATCAGGACAAGCACTGAGCCACGTCCCTTGAAGCCACTACATGATACAGCTTGAACACAGCCCAAGCTCTCTGTTCCCCGTTGTCAGGGCAGCAGCTGTTTCGCAGCCCTGGGTATTTTTCCACAACAATTCAGAGGAGTAGGAAATATCCAATCTCCTTGGAACAAATTCTTCACCTATTCCACTCAGTTTTGCAAAGAAATCCAGCACAGATACCTTCTTGTCATCCCCTGTCCCTCCCAAGCCTGGACATGCTCCAAATTAAAACCTGTGAACTGAATCCAACTGGATTCTTCCTCAGATCCTCCCTCTGGACTAAACCTGTTCTCCAAAAGCATTGACTCTGCACCGGGGTCCTTCTAATTCCTGAGTGCCAGTACCTTTATGCAAAAGCTGCCAGGTGTTAAATGGCTTTAATCTGCCACAAGAACTGAGAGTTAAATATTAAACCACAACAAAAGAAATGTTTAATAAAAGACAACACGATTTCTTAGCAGAGGTGGTGGATGAATTTCAGAACATCACATGCAAACAAGTGGCAGGATCACTGCCCCAGTGCTCCAGGGGTGAGGGCAGCATCTCTCCCTTGATACAGAATCCCAAAATGGTTTAGGTTGGAAGGGACCTTAAAGATCATCTCATTCCAACCCCCCACCATGGGCAGAAACACCTTCCACTAGACCAGGTTGCTCCAAGTCCCATCCCTTCAACACTTCCAGGGATCCAGGGGCATCCAAAAATTTTAGAGATGAGGTGCCTTCAGAAAAAAGTGCTTTAAGAAAAGAGGTGAGAATATTCTACGCAGGAGGAACAGGGAAATGCCTGGCCTGCACCAAGCACCATCTCTGAGCTCTTGCAGCAGCTCCCTGGAGCTGAAGCCTTCCTGCTGTCTTCCTTCTTTCTGCTGACTTCCTCCCCAGCTCAAGCATTTGCCTCTGGAAAGAAAGGCCTGGACAAGAACAGTGTAGAGTCATGAACTGAACAAACACGAGTCTGGCCAAACCAAGGACTAGTCCCCGTTTGCAGCAGCAATTATGGTTTTCCTGAGGATTTGGTCAGCTTTGGAAGGCCACATTATGCATCAGTCCACCCCCTCAGGCTTTGCCAGCCAAATTATGCTTCTTAATCATCCCTATCCTGTCCATGGGCAGCTCCCAAAGCCGCCCAGTTGTCTGGTGCCATGTCCCCTGCCAGCCGTGGCTAAATGACAACCTTCTCACTGGCATTTCCATTTCAGCCCCAGTCAGCAGTTCCCGTGTCTGCCTTGCTGGCCAGGCTCCCAGCTGGCCGGTCCTGTGCACATCCTGCACGTCAGCTGGGCTCGGAGCTCCGTGCCCACACATTTCCATCGTGCCCACAGCTGGAAAGCACATTCCCAGAGAAACCAGGAGGGCAGGAAAGCTGTGAAGCTGAATTACAATAGCACAGTTTGTCCGTTTCTGCAGAGCTCTTTGGTCTGGTCTCCTAAAAGCTCTGAATGAATAAAAAACAAAGAAAAAAGGAAATTTTTCTGGAGCCAAATTGAGAAGCTGTATAGATATGGCTGCCTAAAGGTGACTTCAGATAACTCAGGGACCTCGAGCTGTTCTGAGTGCCCAGGGTAACAAAGGAACGCTGGCTGTACCCTCCAAGCCCCCAGGAACACAGCACAGCTCTGCTACATCACAGTGCTGCAGGTGGAATGCGATTGTCACCCGCCCCAGAGCCCCACAAAAGGCACCCGAGACACAGATCCGTGTTCTGCACCTCATGACAAACACCTGCACAGATCCTGCAAGCGCTGCTCGCTCTGAGCTAACAGAGTTAGTTCAGGACCCCTGGCCTTGCCTCTTGCAGCTCGGTTAATCCAGGTTTTGTCACCTTTTACAAGAGGCAGAACTTGTCAATACAGGTCAGGTTGGTCCGTGTTCCATCTGCTTCAGAACAGGAGGTGCCACACCTGAACCCAGTGCAGCCAGACCACTGTGGTTGCAGTTGTTCTACGTGCATTTATTAGTTAGTTTGCAATTAGCATTCATCTGCTTGATTAATTTTTTCCCTTCCTTTTGTCCATTATCACCTTCAGCTCATACACCAGATCCTGCTTTTCATTCACTCCAGGAGGGCAATGGATTTTGCTTTCTCTTCTCAAAAACTCACTGCTTTTCCCTCTCAGAACAGCACCCGGCCACTTGTGCTGTACCTGCTCCAAGAATACACAGAGAATTCCAGTTTTCTGCTCAGAGACAAGGGCTACCCTCTGTGGCCTGAACATACATTGCACAACAAAGCAAAGCTGCTGAGACAACTTCAAACTTGCTTGAAACCATCCCAGATTCTCACATCACTCCTGCCTGCACGAGATAAGGGCAGTTCATGTTGATGCTTTAGGTTTTAACTTTTATATTTTTCAAATCCTGTACTGCCTGGTGTGTAGCTCTGGAGTTTCTTGTAGCCTGTTCATTTCTGCTCTCTCTGTGCCAGGCAGACAGAACAAAGCCTCTCCAGGCCTGCTCTCCAAGGACACCCAGGCTGTCCTAGGCCCAAAATGTGTAAACCAAGGACTCTAAAAGGGGGGGAAGCTTGGGGATATTACATCATTAACTGAAGCTTTAATTGGAGAATTAACCCTGATACGCAAATGAACCAAACCTGTAAAAGTGTGAAGAACTCGTGGTCTGTTGTCCATCCTGGGGTCCATCTTGGCAGCAGCCTCTGGCTCCCCAGGGGTACCTTTGAAGGCCTTTCAAATAAATTCCAACCTTTATTCCCTTATTCTGTCTAGTCTCTGTTTTTGGGTGGTCTTTCAAGGCATCAATGTTTTTCTGTGGGATAAAGTCACCTTGGACAGGCAGAGCTTCACAGAACTCATGGAATTGCTACAAACTTCTGCCTTAGACTTTTCATTATTGATAGATCCAAACAGCTCCTTTAGCTCAGGGGAGACATTCTCCTAGAATAGAATCATAGGATATTTAAAGCTGGAAAAGACCCGTCAAGATCCCAGTCCAAATTCCTGCTCCTCACAGGAATATCTAAACTAAACCATATCAGCAAGAGCAGTGAGCTCTGACAGGATTAGTCCTGCTGACACAGGAAAGAAATCTTAGATTTGGGGCTAGATTTTAAGAACAACCCTTTTTTTTTTTTTTTTTTTTTACTGCAGTTGACAAGAGAGATTTTTGTTCAAGAATTGTAGTGAAATATTTTAGACCCAGAGCACAGCAGGGAGGCAAGAAGTGTAGCACAGAAGTAATGATTTCAAGAAAAAATACCCCCAGAGTCTAACAGAAACTCAGGTGTGAGTGACTGAACCTCAAGTCCTGCTGCCAGTGGAACCAACTGGAGCTGACTCGACCTTCGGGGGAGATGGTGTTTCAGCTTCAGACCACGAACCTTGAGGTGGGATGGAAAGAGTAACCGACTCCAGCTCAGGAAAAGGATGTTCGACCACCTGAAGATTAAGATGGATTTGAACATTCCCCATGTTCAGCACAAATGCAGCTCTCTGAGAAGTCAAATCGTGAAAGGAAATACAAAATTCAGCTCTCATCTGAAGCTCCTACTGAGCCTGTTCTTTCCAAGACCTACTTAGAAAAAACGTCTCTAAGCAACAGAGAAGTGATTCAGCTCCAGTTAAAATAAATTGAACTGTGACTTTCTGCACCCAGTTTACATTGGATTGGGCCCTAACCTGGATAGCCAAGTGTCCCAAACCTACACTTGCAGAATCACAGAACCACTGAGCTTGGAAAACACCTACAAGACCATCAAGTCTGACCTGTGCCCGATGCCCACCTTGTCCCCAGCCCAGAGCACTGAGTGCCACCTCCAGGCCTTCCTTGGACACCTCCAGGGATGGGGACTCCAAACCTCCCTGGGCAGCCCCTTCTGATGTTTAACAATGTTTTCCATGGAGAAATTCCTCCTGGTGTCCTACCTGAGCCTCCCCTGGCACAGCCTGAGGCCATTTCCTTCTGTCCCAGAGCTGGTTGCCTGGGAGAAGAGCCCAACCCCCACCTTGAAAACCTCTCTCTGTTTTAAGGAGCAAATTTTTAACTCCCACATGTATGAAGCTAAATCAGAGCTATTGAATAGGTTTGTAACAGAGCAGGGCTGAAGAACAGCTCTATATTTGGAAAGCTCCTGCAGTGCAGATAAATAATTTTTCCAAAATGAGAGGGTGACTGGGCAGACAGCAAGAACTTTGACAGAGATCTTTTGTGGAAAGGCAGCCATTTATCTCTGCTCTCTCTCCAGGGCTCCGGGAGGAGCAACAACCACTAGGATTTATGACTGGCCATAAATGTGCTTAGAACCATTCCACTCCTAAAGCAGCCCAGAAGGACCACACCACGCACTCAGGATTTGAGACTTCCCAAAGCAAGCTCAGAAATCCACACAAAAGAGGCCCAAACATGCAACAGCTCAGACACACTTCAAAATTGCTTATTCTAACCTGCTGCCTCTGTGATAACATTAAACTACCCAAGAGCTTGATTTCAAAGCTTTTTGGAGGGGCTCTCTTCCCCCCATCTCTTTTAGCTTTTTTTTTTTCCCTTGGATAATGGCCAAGGTTTCAAGGACAGCACTGATGAAGGATTAACTCAAGTGAAAACAAATTGGCCCCGAACAAAGGCGCCCTCACATTCTGCCTTCCCCAGTGGGAAGGAGCCGAGGTTTCCTATTTCCTTAGTGACTTCCAGCTTATGAAGCTCCCACTACAAAACAGCATTTATTTCAACAGCACCCAACTGCTTCCACCAGCTCTGGCCACGGGAGCTCATCCCAGCCTTGCCTTACAGCTCACCCACTGTCCAGCCTCTCCTCTGGTCCCCACTGATTTTCCTCATGGCTGCTTTTGTTTCTCTCCAGCTTTAGGGTTATGCAGCTCTCAGGTTTTGCTCTTATTTCAGGATTGCTGTGGTCATGTCCAGCTGTCCACTGGCCAGAAGACCCCATAATCAACAAAACAACACAGCCATGGTCTCGTAGAATCCCAAAAAGTCTTGAGCTGAGAGGGACCCACCAGGATCATCAATCCAACCCCAGCCCTGCCCAGACACCCCAACAACCCCACCCTGGGCATCCCTGGCAGCGCTGTCCAAAGGCTCCTGGAGCTCTGGCAGCCTCGGGGCTGTGCCCATTCCCTGGGGAGCCTGGCAGTGCCCAGCACCCTCTGGACTGTGGTCTGCATCACAAAACTGAGCTTTCAGAGGTGCTCAGCACTCACAACTCCTCTTGTAGTTGGGAAAAGTGGAAGACAAAAGGGAGAAGAATAACTCTGTGTTTGTAAATGCAATCAGTGATGGATTTAATCTATGAAACAACTCAGATTTAAACTATGAAACAGTTCAGAAGATACAATTGAAAAGCCTACTGTTATTCTCTGAGGGTTGCTATCACTCAGTGGATTAGGTCTCTTGCATTTAGGTGCATGACAAAATATCAAGGGGTTTCTTCACATTTAGATTCTATTTAAGATATCAATAAAAATCAGCGTTTCTGTTAACAACAAGAGCTCTGAGCTTTTCTCACTGAGGAAGTGTTACTGGTGTTCTCTAAGAGCCTTCTCAGGGCTGCTTTTAGAAAACAAAACTGATTAAACTTTAGTTTAGCCACTAATTCCATTGTCCTAGAAAGAAGTAGCACTAGTAGTGAATTACTACTTCTGTCTGGGGACTTGTTTGGATCAATTTTCTGTTAAAACACAACTTGTGCAGCACAGAGACCTGCCACTTCCACTTAAGTACCACTTAAGTCTTCTAATAACATTGTGACAGGGGCTTGTGTGCCCAGAAAAACACACAAATAAACCCATGAGCTGCAAGTGAAGAATTCAGAGCAGTCGAGCTGACTAAGAACAGCCTGCAGCACTCCCCAGATTTGAGCAATAGATCCTTGAGTCTGCACCTGTTAATGTTGGGCTCTGCTGCTTGCTGGTGCAATCCAGACATCTCACCTGGAGACAGAACTCAGGTGTAGATAAATCAGGTTAATTCCTAAAGGAAGAGATTCCCTGCAAATGTCTGCAGTGGTCACACAGCAAAACACATCTCGTTTTGAGAGGTTTGACTCGTTAAAGTCGTTAAAGGGTTCTGTCACCCTACCCAGCTGGTCACCAGCTGTGGGTAATTATCTAGAGAAGCCTTTTGGCTTTGGTGACTCAGGACAAGGAGCAGGAGAACACTTTGGATGGAGAGACAGAGCTGACTAGACAAGGCCTCCATCATAGCCAAACAATGCTGTTCCACCAGTGAAAAAAAGTTTCATTTTCTGGCCAAGCCATGGGAGTCATTGTTTTCAGAGTTGATATTTATTTACATCATTCTATGAAAGGTCTTTTCAGGAAGTCTCTATTTTACCTCTTCAATCTGTTTCTACTCCTGTACATCCCTCCCACCTTTGGTTTGTTTTTTCTCCTAAGCCTCCCATTTTCTTCTCTGCTAATAAAATAAACAAGAAAAGACAGAGCAGCTTGTGAGTTTGCCAAGCTTTCCATACTCGAGTTCCGTGACAGTCCAAAATGAAAGAGAATCTTTTTCAACTTAAAAATCCTTGGAGAAGCTTTCCAAGCCCGGGATCAGCAGGCCTTATTGTGCCAAGCAAGGTAACAAGAGGCACGCAGCAGGCACTTCCTTCAGCTTCCCATATCATCAGCTCCAGAGGGGAATGAGGCTTTTCCATGCACATGCAGCAGCCTGGCAGGGCAGCAAACTGAGCCAGGCTGCTGAAGTGGGAAGAATCAGCCCTTGGAGAAGGTGGCTGGCAGGGCTGTGCCCAAGAAGGGAATTCAGGAGTTGTGTGAACTCCTTTTCCGATGCTCCTCGTGAGTGGGCTCTGCGTGCTGCTCCCACCCTCAGGTCGGGCTGTTCCCGCCCTTCTCCGCTCAGGATGTCATGCCCAAGGTTGCACAAGTGTCCTGGAGGCTTCAAGCTGGAAGGAGAAAGAGGGAGGGCAGGATGACTTATGAATAGAGCTATTCACCAGATCCCACCCTGGGCATTCTTCTCAGCCTGCAGCAGCAGCCGGGCTCTCCAAACCCAACCACAGATGGAGGCTCTGCCAAAAGAGATGCTGAGAAAGGGGAAAAAAAACCCTCCTGGTTGATTTGTATTTAATCAAAGTCAGCTTCTGCCAAGCCTCACACCACGCAGGGACTTCAGATGCCTCTGTTTTGAACAGTAGACTTCGCTGTTGATAACCAAACTTGGATTGGTTTTTTTCCATGCAAAAAAGAAAAGGAGCCCAAGGCCAACCAGAACCAGATTAATGCCAAGCTGTGGGAGTAGCAGTGGACAATTCTATTTTTAATTCAGAACGTCAATCTGTTCTGTGGTTTGAGAGCTGAAGCCAAACAAGACAGCCCACTAATGTCAGGGTGCCTGAAATTTAAAGGGCAATAAACCCAGAAGCATTTCTTAAAAGCCTGAGATGTTTATCAAGAACAGTTTGATCCCAAAGGATTTTCATTTTGGTTGAGGAATAAGCTGTAAAGAAATTAAGTGATTTGTACAACTCACATACTTCACCAAGACATCACGAGCCAGGGAAGCAGATTGCCCAAGCACACAGCTCCTTCACCTCTCTCCTGTCTGAGCAACACTCCTGAAAGACATCATGTTCCTCGAGTAGCCTCTATTCTCTCCAGAATTTCTGCATTTCTCACCAAAGTCAGGTTATTTGGAACATTTGAGAGATGAAAGTTCAGCTGTTTGTGAGATGTGAACAACTGTGCTACACAGACAAAGCTCAGAGGGACTTGTCGTGGCCTTTGGGGACTGAGAGACATCTGCTGCCTTGCGTAAGCTCAGCTACTACAAGAATCATTTATAGACTTCATTTGCCTAAAAGAACAGATTAATCAGGCTATTGCAAGGGGATATATGGACAGTGCTGAAATGCCAAATACTTGTCCTACATAAAAACCCACTGCAGAGCTGGGAGTTGCTGTCACAGCCCGGGAGCATCTCAGATGTATCTTGTCTGGGAAGATCTTGCCATAAAGCTCTCTAATTATATTTTTGTGAGGTCCAGACTTAAAAATTCAGATAAACTTCCCTTTGAAGTATGCGGGTAGCTCAGGTGAGCACAAGTGTTTGAAGTGTGATCTAACCAGAGTTACTCCTATTGCCTATTTATTGTGTTGCAGTACAACCAGTTTTATCCAAAGTGAGCAAATCGTGAGCTGGCAGCAAAAAAAAAAGATCTTTGCCTAATAATTGAGATATGTCCTGTCTGCACACCCAAGTGGTTCATGCAAAACTGTCTAAGATGCCAAGCCCTTTTAGGGTGTCCAACTTAACACTGGAGCTCTTTAGAAGATTTCAAAGAGCTTGAGAGCAAATGTCAACATCGGAAACAACAAACTGATGCACCTTTAGCCACTCCAGGATTTCCAGTTGTCTTGTTACCACTTCACTTCTGACCATGGTTCAGCAGGAAAACCCAGAACCAGAGCTCCAGACCAGCAATTTCAATTTCAGCTGTATTTTTGTGTTAATAAGAAAGTTAGGCTTGGACAGCAGAAGCTTGTGCTTAAGAAGCTGAAATCCCCTGCTATGCCCTACTGCATCCCGTGTCAAACTCCCTGGATGCAGTCAGGAGCCAGGGATAGAGCATTTGAAGGAACTGGCAAAGATCTACAGGACTGGAAGATGCTTAATTTCCACCTCTAGAAGGGGGATTTATTATAACAGGCTTCTGGCAAGGAATTTACCTCTTAAGAGAAAAAACCTTGAGGTAAAAAGCCTCCACAGGTTACCCAGTGAGGATCTGGGGTATAGGAAATTAGTACACAAGCAGACACAAGCTCCCACTCTGGAGGTTTTTCCGATGGCAATCAGCTTCCAGCACGGAAGCCAGAGGTGGTTCTGCAGCTCGGATCCTTGGAGCTGCTCCGTGCTCTGAGCTGCAGCCTCAGCCCCAGTGCTCCAGGGCAGGCAGCTCTAATTAGCACAGCCCAGATGGACCCCTCCATCCCATCAGATGGTTCATGACCCAGAACACAAACAGCTTTAACAAAGTACTAATTCCACTTCAAAAGACAGGGCTTTTAATGAATTTATACAAGCCTCGGGGCTAGAATTACCATCCAAATATTGCTGGTCTTAAAAAAAAAAAAGGAGGAAGTGAAGGAAGGAGGAGGTAGAAGTAGGGTAAATCATAGCCAGGAGCACTGGCAGCAGGCTTACACTCAATCTGGTGGTTGGGATGGGGAAGCAACAGGGGGAATAATGCAGGACTGCTGTAAAACCGTGTTGCAGCTTCACCAGAAGCGCAATATTGCAGCACTGCAGGCAGATTGGAGCTGTCAAAAACAAGAGAGGGGCTTTAGAAGGGTTTAAGACAAAAAATGACGCAGCTGAGAAAAAGCCTCCCCTGGGCCTTTAGCTCCAGTGAAGGGCAGAGCAGCTCTGCAGGTGAGGCTCAGAGGAGAGGCCAGGGCAGCAGAGCTGAGCAGGGTGATTGGCTGGGGCTCCATCCTACATCCTACATCCTGCCAGGGGCAGTCCAGCAGAGAAGTTCAGCTGGCAGGCAGCAGGGTCACCACCAGCTTAGCATTGATGAGAAAAGAGCAGAAACACGGGGGAGAACCTCAGTCTCTCCTCTATCTACTCTGCCACTGCCTGATCTATGATACAAAGGCAAATTCTTATCCTAGAATCACAGAACCGCTGAGGTTGGAAAAGACCTCCAAGATAATCAAATCCAACCCGTGAGTGATCCCCACCTTGTCACCAGCCCAGAGCACTGAGTGTCCCTAAAGACCTCCAGGGATGGGGACTCCTTCCAATGCCATGGTCTTTCCATGAAGAAATTCCTGCTGCTGTCCACCCTGCCCCTCCCCTGGCCCAGCCTGAGGCCGTTCCCTCTCCTCCTGTCCCTGTTCCCTGGGAGCAGAGCCCGACCCCCCCGGCTGCCCCCTCCTGTCAGGGAGTTGTGCAGAGCCACAAGGTCCCCCCTGAGCCTCCTTTTCTCCAAGCCTAAGGTACCAGGCAGGCAGAACAGGCCAGAAACCTCACGGAGGTGATGAAAGTAAAACCAAAATCCTGGGAACAGCAAGACCACTGCAGGCAGAGTGAAGGATTAAATAAAAGCAGACATTGTCAAACAACTCCTGAGTCTTACTGAGAATGAAATTTTAACATCAGTCTTCTGGGATGTTTGAGCTGGCCCTCATTTAGAGTCCATCTGTCCATAAAAATGTTTCTTCCCAATACTGCTCAGGAATGTTTGCCTTGTAAGGTAAAAGAGAGCAGGAGAAAACAGCTGTTAAATGCAACAGGTTAATTGCACTCAGAAGGTTCTGAATTGTCTGTATGGGAAGCCTGGAACAGCACGGGTAACAAGGTACTGAGGAGAGAGCTGGTGGTGAGGCTGATTTTACACGAGTTTGGCACTCAGGAGATCAAACCCCTCAAATTCTACCCATATAGAGAAGGAACTTCACTGCCTAAGGACAAGTGCTAAGATGGGCTGCTGGTGAATGCACCTCTTTTTCTTTCCTATTTACCTCATGCTCTATTCCTACATTGTTTTAAAGAAAATCTTCCTTAAATTCCTAGTCTATGGTTGCTTGGCTTCGCTTCCTTTTCATGGGAGAGCCCTGAAAACTGAAAAGTTGTGCCCACAACATGTTCAGTGATCTCTCTGCAAGGTCCTTAATAGTCCAGCCATTCCTCTGCCTCAGAAAATTGCATCTCCCATATCAGCTTCACTTTTTTATTACTAGAGTCAAACCAAATTTGGCCCCAAACCACAGGGATCACCCCCAGTTCCATTTCTGTTCACTTTTTACACAGTCCTTATTAATGCAGGACTTGCAAACCACAGTATTGGATGTGTTGCAACTATTAAATGCCCTTACCAATTTCATCAATTTCAGCAGAAAATTGAGGTGGAGAATAAGGTGGAAACCCACAGTCCCATTGAAAATACATAAAAAAATAATGACTTTAAGTCATTCAAGTCCCACGCAACAGCCACATTTTCTCCAAGCTCACAGGTGACCATATCAAACCCTTTCAGACTGCTCAGGGGCCACGTGCTCAAAGTCAGGGGTAAGAGACATCCCAAAATATTTCATACTTTTCATTTTCTTAAACAGCAGTGAAAAATGTACAAACTCCTGTCAATCAGGCACCAGGCAACTTTTCCTGCTGACAGTCTCACCATCCCCACATCAGGATCAGGAGCAGTCACATCCACCACAGGCAGGATTGCCCAGGGTGGGCACTGCCCATTTTTAACCCTTGCACCCAATTACAAAATACCTGCCGGGGCCATATTTGTAATTTTCTTTCAAGACATTATTACGCTCTGCATCTGATCAACACACCATGGCCTGAAATAACTCACACAGCTGGCTGAGTCGAAAAATAAGTTTTCTAAAAAAGCCTTTTATAAAGGCACATGCCTTTGTCAGACTCTTCCTGGTTGCAGCGCACATCTCCCAGGACTGCTCTTTATGAAGACAAAAGCGAATATAGCGTTGGCAGGAATCCCACCCAGCCTGTATCTGTCCAAATCATCAGCTATGGTTTTGATTTAGCTGCAGTTTAGACAGCCAACTTCAACATTCTGAACAAGGCAGAGTTGTTTTAAAGATGCTCGGCAAGCGGAGGGAGAGAAAGACAAACCTTTCAGGAGCAAGGGCAGCGTGGCCAGGGAAGGCTCCCGGGATCTGGATGGAAAAAGAAAGTGTTTGGTGTCTTCAGCACTCACAGATCCAAAACTGCTTGGGAAGGTGGGGAAATGAACAGAGCTCTTCCTGTAAAGCCGGGGGATTTTTCTTTTCTTATTTTGGAACAAAACCATAATTTGTCTTTGTATTTGCCCTTGAAACTGTGCGAGACCTCTTTGATCAAGAGTTTCTCTTTGCTTTGTCTCCTTTAGCGTTGTCAAACCCTGTCTTTTATTCATAAAACTCTGCTTATTTCTGCAAGAGCATGCAAGGGGCTCACGTGTCCCGGAGAGCACAGAAAAGAGGTGGGGTGAAAGTCTCAAGGACTTGGAACAGGTAAGCAAAGCTCACCTGCAGAAGGATGAGGAGGTGAGTGCTACATGTCGGATGCTCTTGGCTCACCAAAGCTCAGATCTCTTCTTGTGTGAAAAGGTTTAAAATTCACATTATATCCAAAGATTAGTGAAATAATTTGCTTTTAAAAGGAACTGGAAAAAGCTTGTTCTGAGCTTAATTTTCCTTCTAGATTATATCGGTGTGGGTAAAGCACAGGAGGAGATTTAAACTGCTTGCAATGTCTGACATTAATGCTGGATGTGAAAGAATGGCAGCACTGCAAAGCATAGGGGGAGAAAGAACATTGGAATCGTAGAATTATGGAATGGTTTGGGTTGGGAGTGACCTCAAATACCATCCCATTGCACCCCCTGCCATGGGCAGGGACACCTGCCACTGTCCCAGGCTGCTCCAAGCCCCGTCCAGCCTGGCCTTGGACACTTCCAGGGATCCAGGGGCAGCCACAGCTGCTCTGGGCAACAACTCTTTGCCCTCACACTGGTGAACAATCAAGTAGAATCTCAAAAGATGACAAAATCTCTCAATCAATCATAGAAGAGACTAAAAATCTGAAGCTGAGAACTGGATGTGTGAGGGAGGAAGATCACACCTGAGGGAATGGCTGGAGCTGGCTCAGGCTGGAGAGCAGGAAAGGTTCTTCCCCCAGAGGGTGCTGGGCACTGCCCAGGCTCCCCAGGGAATGGGCACGGCCCCGAGGCTGCCAGAGCTCCAGGAGCGTTTGGGCAGCGCTGCCAGGGATGCCCAGGGCGGGGTTGTTGGGGGGCCTGGGCAGGGCCATCCTTGGCCAAGTTACTGAGCTGGGGATCCCTAAAGCTCCAACCATCAGCACAGACCACCCCTACAATGGCAAGAGATGCTCAGATGACAGCAGTGATTTAACTGCCCAGGCCCTGCAGAGGAGTTACCAGCACTCATCACAAAGTGATGAATATTAAACACTCCTGTTTTTTCTGAAAGCATTAGGGACTGGCCTTGTAATGAAACACAGACATTCCTAGATTTTATCTCACTGCTTTCTCTTCAGTGATCAGTTTCATTTTACAGCATAGAAGCAACCTAAATGCACCAACAACTGAATTAAATTTAGGACCTGGAGCAGAGTTTCAGCCACTCTAAAAAGGCTTTTAACAAGGATGATTCTCTTTTTAAGAAAATCTTCTAAAGCTGGTTTAATATTTATAGGTTTTAGTAACAGGAAAAGGAGCCAGATGCATGATTTCAACACAGAGAACTCAGTCAGAGCTTTGGGCCGTTTCTGAAGTGAAGCAATGGTCCATCCACCACTATCAGCTCTATCAGATCTGAAATTAACTCAGGCATCCCCTCCTGCAGCCAGCACCCCTCTGAAGCAATGGGCTCTGCTTCAGCTCGACAGGCAGAGCACAAACAAAGGCCAGTTTATAAAAAGTGAAAGATCTGATACCTCCTCAGCCGTGTTAGCCACGGTAACCTTTAATGAGCCACTGGTCCTCAGGCAAACGTCACTGAAAAGCCGTGTGTGCGACCCTGGTGCACTGCTGCCCTTCCTGAGCGCACTCTGCTCACCAACCTGTCTGCAACGCTGCCTTCTGATCCCTGATTCCAAGGAAAACAGGATTTGCTGGCAGGATAGACATTCATTTACCACTTCATCTCGATTTCCTTACTCCCAAGTATCAGTCCTCTTGTACAGTTGTCATAGCAGCAGCTGCCCAACAGAAGCAGCCACCTTTAGGAGTTCTTTCATCTGAGTTTTACAAGCCAGTGCTGCCCAAAAATACTGGGAACAACTATTCAAGCACGCCATTTGTTCCAGGATAACTCTACAAAAGGTAAAAGCCTGACCTTTACACTGTTCATTCCTATCTTTCATTCCCTTGCTCTTCAAAACCCACAAAACCTTTCACACTGCTTCAGACCAAAGGCTCATCCAGGCAGAGGGAAAACAATACCACCCTGGAAGCTCTTCACTGCAATGCAACATCCTGTGAAGGCATTCAGGGATTCTTCTGCCAGGATCCCATCTGAAGATTCCAAACTTAACAAGGAAATTAATTCAAGGGGCTGGGCAGGAGAAGGAAAAGCCTATCAAGTTTTTATACACCCCAAGGCAGGTGCAAGGAGAGCAGGAAGGGTAGAGGTGCCCAGGAGCTGGTTGGGATCAATCCAGCACTTGCAGAATGCCCCAGGCCCTGCAAGGACTGACACAGGAGACGCCAGCAAAGCCCCAGGGCTTTCCAGTAGTTCAGTCTCTCAGACTAACCTGGGTGTTGGCCTTTTGGATAACTTCTCCACTGTTCTGGCACAAAGTTTTACAGGGTTTTCCAGAAATGACTTGCTTTGTTTGAAAAACCCGCAGTCAGCCCAAACAAAGTAACTGGAAGCAACATCTTTGTGCAAAGTGATGAGTCAGCCACTGGATTCCAGTACTCGAAAATACTGGATTTGGTGAGTGCTTCTTGAATTTAACACCTGCATGTGTTCGGAAGAGAAGCATTTTTCAAGAAGAGAGAGTTTTCCAGACATGACTGATTAGGGACTGCTGGGGCTGAGGAAATATTGTCCCAGTCAGGTACAGAAGGGTCCCACAGAAGGGAACCTGGGCAAGTAAAATTGAAAGGTTGGATAAAAACATCTCCACCATGCTCACAAGGGAGGCCACGAGCTCTTAAGGAAAAAGACAAGTCCTTATGGCATTTCTCCCCAATATTCTCCAAAATCCAAACTGTTTTCCCCTCAGGAATTCCCCAGCTTTGATGCTGTTGGCTGTTTTGTGAGCCAGCTGCACAGGCTGCTTTCTGCACCCCAAACCTCCCCTGTGAGCTGCCTCACCCTGCTGCTGAATGATTGTGGCTTCTGCTCTGGAAAGAGGCTGTTTACAAGGAGAATAATGTTTGTAAACTTTTTGATTTCCACAGAACTATTTTTCATCTCGCTCTGCAGCTCCTCAGAATCCAGGGAAGATGTGTGTTTGCATGCAGGCCTACCCTTCCTTGGAGCTTATTCCCAGAAGCTGCACACTTCAGAGTCTTCTTTTCTTGAAGTTTTCTGTCTAAAACTGAACTAAGATTAAGCAGCTTGTTTTTCCCTTTAATTGATGTTTACTTTCTGTTGGTTCACACACATCAGTATTTCCTTCAGCCCCTCAGAGCAGCATGGAGGATTTCTAATTCTGACATGAGGAGTCACAAGTCTCTTATTTACACTGAGGCACACACACGTCACTCATTTTCAGCTCTCTGGTAAAAAAAGAGAAATCAAAAAAGGCCCATCGAATAAACAAAGTGTCCAGTAGCATAAATATTTCGCCTCCAGGGCTTCAAAATGTTTGACTGTGAGATAAGGAGCAGCTGTTCCTGCTTTCCACAGCCCTCACTGAGAGCAAGAGATGTGGTTCTTCAGACCTGGTACTGTTTCTCTCACAGCCTGGAAATGTTCTGCTTGCACAGAGGATGGCTCCCTGTTCTTTCCCTGCCCAGGCATCACCAACCACAGTTAGCAGGCACAGAAATGCCATTTTTAAGGTGTACCCACACTGACACGGGCCAGGTCCTTTGAGCTCCAAGCTTTCTGAATGACTTCACTACAGGGATAAGTTACCTTTCCCTATGCCAAATAAACCAGATTTAATGACACATGTGGGTAACATGCAAGTTTAACAACTGGCACAAGATTTAAGGGCAGTAAGGAAACCCACAAGATAATGCAGCAATTCTTTGCACAGCCCCCACTATTCCAAAAAAAATGTTATGCAGCTCAAGGAACAGCAGGATAACATCCCTAAGAACTGGCACTCTTCTCATAGCCAGTGCAAACGCCATGAGCAGAAATAAATTACACTCTTTCCCCTCTCAAAATTAATTTATCACCTTGAAAATATTCTGAAGACATAAAAGAAGCCTAGCTCATTTTAATGCATCTTCTCTGCCTGATCCTATGCTACTGATGGGGAGCCACATCTCCCTTTCTCAAAGGCAGACAAGTTTTACTCAGGTCTGTTGGAAATAACTTCAGCCATCTCCTCCCTGCCACAGCCGTGTCGTTCAGTCTGGGACTCTGACAGATGAGACCTTGGAGCTCTATCTGGTAATTTCAACCAGACATTTTATGACTAACTTCATTTTGCCCAAAAGCACACACACAGGCTGAATTTTTATTAAGGATTCATCTAGAAAGTGTGAACTAGCCTGGGGCATTTGGGTCACAGCAGCAGTGATGTAGTCCGGCAAATAAATGATAAAATAGTCCTGAAGCACCAATTCTGCCTCTTCAGACAGCAGCCACCTCCCCAGTGTGCTCATCTCCAGTTCAGAACTGATCCCTTCTTTCCCTTGGTGTTGAAGTCATCCACTAAACTCTCTTTTCTTATTTTTGGTACAGATGTCAAAGGCCGATTGTTCGAGAACTCCCCAGTTTTCAAATCAGAGACGCAAAACCAGCAAGTTTTAAGCCTGAAACAACGCTCTCCCTTTTCCCTGTTTTCGTCTCCAAGTCCCACTTCAAGCACAGGCTGCCCGTTGTGTTCATCCCATCCACTGAGGATTCCTACCTGAGAGTTACAAATCAAGCCCTTAATTCTTCACGAATTGGGTAAAAAATGGTCGTACTGAGGTTTCCACATGAAGTACTTCATAACCATGAAGCAATGAGTAAATCTTGGTCCAGGTGGGAGGCAGAGAGGCTCAACATGTACAGCTTATATCAGAACAGAGCTCTTCAATGCTTAGAACTGCCAACAACTCAAATTTAGAGCTTGGTTTTGGAGCCACACCTGGTGTTTAGTGCAATAGTTTACATGACTTCAAGTTTTCCTAAAATCAGCTTCCATGGAAATATACTCCTTGACACAACTGCTCACTGGGAATATCCCAGGGCCACATCCCAAACTGATTTACTGGCTTGGCTCCCTTAGGCCCATCAGAAATTTGCATTGCAGCTCCTCCTAATGTGCAGCTGCAGATGGGAACAAGAGGGATGCAAACCTCTGCTCCAGTTCTGCCAGTGCCCATCTGAGCTATGCCAGTTATCCTCGGATTCAGATGCTGCTGTTAAGGTATTTCTGTAGTGACAGATGGTCTCACTCCTTAAAAAAAAAATAAGGAATTAGCTGTGAAGAATCCAGGGATGATTTTCCAGAAGCGTGAGACACACAGAAACACTTTAATCAGCTTGTAAGTTATTATAAAATAATTACAGGCGTCCTTCTCCCATTTGTCTGAGTCACCAGTGGCCGTGTCCTTGGGAAACTGAAATTTGGGACAAGTGCTGAGGATGTGACCAGTTCCCAGCCAATCCCTTTTGCACCATACCCTGCCCAAAATTCAGGAGGGAGAGAAACACAGAGCTCCAGACATCCTTTCATGCTGGTAGAGCTATTCCCACTTTCCCCTCAGCATGGGGATGGGGATGAATTATTCTCTGCAGCAAAGGAACTCCAACTCCTGACGCTGTGTGCTCCGGGGTCAGAGCACTGGGATGTTTCAGCAGTCCTCCTAAGAGTTCCTGAAAGCTCTAACAGCAGCTAATGGATCTGCCAGACACAGATTCTTAAAAACATCATCAGGTTGGCTGATGGAATCTCCAGCCCTCCTCTCCCTGTTGTTTCCTACATATATTGTAAGGACAATTTCACTCGTGCTAAGCTCTAAAACACTGTCCCTCCCCCCACTTCTGATTCAGTGCCAGATCTCCAGCGCTACTGCTGAGGCAATAAATTAAGCATTGATCAAGTTGTGTTTTTGTTACTTCCTAAGGAAACACGGGTGAGAAAAACCAATAACAAAATACGGAGTCTGGTGTCTCAAGCAGAGTTATGCCTCCTCCTGGCCTGGAATAAAACCTATAAAATATTGCTTTGGGTTTTATTCCACTGGCTGGAGGAGAAGCTTGTTGTTATTATGGCTGCCTCCACTGATTTGTATAAAATAACCTGACGTGAGCCTTCACCTGAAAATTTCCAGGCAGTTCTCCTCTTGCATCCCCTCCATCGATTCCAGGAAACACCAAAAGCCCATTTCTCTGTGGAGCTCACCTGAACCACAGCTGATGCAACAGAATTGAAAACCAGGCTGCCTGAGAAACCTGCCCTTCCAAACCCCTCACAGCAAATCTCTGGTCCAAAAGGTTTTTCAATCCTACTTTTATAGATTAGTATTTATTCGAATTTTTATCCATATTTATTTGAATTTATCCATGCAAAAGAATCAAAACAAATGGAAAAGCCTCTGAATCCAGCAAGTAGCCCATACTGGCACAGAGTGCTCCAGTAGCTGGTCTGCACCTCACACCCAGAAGCCAATTTATTGGTACTTTTTCTCTTATTTAAGATTTTCCACTAAAGGAGGCCCCAAGAACCTCACGTTTCAAGCAGATACACTTCCAGCAGAACTCAAGTTATATCAAACATGAAACTTGAACCCAAACTCCACATTCTCAGGTGTTCTCAAGGTCACAGCTTTTCATTTAAAATTTGTTGCTTCTGATTTTGACTTGAAATCCTCAAGGACAGTCCGAGTTACCTCTTCCTCCTCAGTTTTCTTCACCACTTGACTGAATTTTACAACTGAACTAAGAACTGTCGCCCACAGCAGAAGCCCAACAAGCAGCTCTTTAAGCCTCTGTGGTTATTCCAACAAACTGGGAGTCACTGATTCCCCACCTCTCACTAGAGCAGGTTTGCTCTGAGCTCCATCCAGCCTGGCCTTGGACACTGCCAGGGATCCAGGGGCAGCCCCAGCTTCTCTGGGCACCCTGTGCCAGGGCCTCCCCACCCTCTGAATAAATGATTTCTTCCCAATATCCCATCCAACCCTGCCCCCTGTCAGTTTGAAGCCATTCCCTGTGTCCTGTCATTATCTGTCCGTATAAAAAAGTCCCACTCCCTCCTTTTTATAGCTCCCTCAAGGTCCTAGAAGGTCACAATGGCCTAGATGGTCACAAGGGCAGACACCACCTTCACTGAAGGACTGTTTCTCCATCTCAAGGAGGGTAAAAAGCCTCATCTGAACAGAGAAAACAGAGATTCTGCCTTTCTAAAGTGCAACCTGCCTTGCCGTCTCCAGGAGCTCTCACGTCTTGTGATTGTTATCCATGTGCAAACCCTGCCAGGTCAGATACATGGAAAAAACAAGTCTTTCAACACTCACTAATCCAGAGTTTATAGTTCAAGCCTTTTTTTTTTTTTTCCCACTAACCACCTCTGATTCCTTGCCACGGGTGGAGCACAGCGAGTCCTTCCTGCTGAGCAGCCTTTGCCCTTGTCCTTTCCATCGCTGCCGTGGCTGAACATGGAGCTGTGGGAGCAGCAGCCGTGGGCACATCAGTGCAAGGATCAAACCAGATGGAATCACCTCCTCCACGCCAGGAAAAAATGAGGAATACAGCACACCAGACATGTTTCAACACTAGGTGTTCCATTGCTGCACTAGGATCACCTTTTGGAAAAGCAGGGAGAGCATATGTGAATTTTGTGGACTTAAAAACCGAGTCAAGGGTAGCCCCAGGTGTCTGCGACATTCCACAGGTGCTGCATCCCAGCTGGGAAGTAAAAAGTAATGTGAACACCAAACTAAAATGACTTTAAATTACTCCAAAACCCCAAATTAATCAAAGAGAAGCAGCACCAACCCTTCCATGGGGAAATGCGAATTCACATCCTCAATGCTGTGCTGGGCAAGGAAGGAGAGCAGCCCTCCCTCGGCACATGCCACAGCCTGACACTCCTTCCTCTCAAGCCCTATTTACCCTCTGCACAATCTCACCAGATATCCACAGCCTCCCCTGGAATCCAGGCAATGTTTCCTTGGTGAATGCTCCGTCAGGAGCTGACCTGGTGGTGGGGGAACCTCTGCGTGAAACAAAACACGAGCTCCACTTCAGAAAGAATCCCAGTGAGGCCACTGAGGTCACCTGCACAGTTTTAACCTCACATGACAGCAAAACACTTGAGTTTTCTAAGTATTCACATCAGATCTTCTTGGTTTCTGCGCTATAAACAATTCCAGCCTGGAAACAAACAGAAATGGAACGTCTTAAGACAGAGTTTAGCAAGTCACAACCTTTGCAGTTTAGAACAGGGCCTTGTAGGCCAGACCCAATGGCAAAAGCAAGATCTCAATCAGTACTCAAGAGGGACAAAGTAACACAGGAATCCTCACAGACCACATGAAGGATGGAAAGGAAAGTACCTCGAGCAGTTAAGTGGCAAATACAGGGAGCTCCTCGACTGCAGCACTGGCAGAAAAAAACCCCATCCAAACTAAACAAAACAAACCCCAGAAAACAAACATAAAAACAACAAACCAACCCTGTCCATCCCCACCCCCCCAAAAAACCCCAACAAAAAAACCCAAAGAGCATCACCACAAAGCTCCCAAGCACAGATCACTGGAAAATGTGACCATTCAGTTGCATCAGACATTTTGGCTGGAAAAATGGAATTTATTGAGACCTGATGGTAGAACTGATTAAACATAATCATCTTTCTACTTGCAAATGATAAGCTATTGAGATCAAGGCATCTCCAGTCCACTTTCATAGTTATTTATATTAAAGTTGCAGATCTTAATTACCTGAAAAACACTTAGTTACAAAACAGTTGCATAATCAAGTTAGGGGAGCTTGTATTGATTCTGGGCCAACAATATTTGAAAATCTTCCCCAGCTGTGCCATGGCAGAATCCTACACAAACCCCTCACAAATAATGCACTGGAAATCATAAATAACCTGCAAATAATTGCCTAAAGTACCACACTTATCCTTCATATCTCCACCAGGTCACTTTGGGTGAGGTGATTTGCTCTTTGAGAGATGAGGGTGAGTTCCTGACAGCACTGACAAATTCTCCCTGAGCCCAAGGGCTCCTCCTGAGTGAGCTGTGAATCGCAGGCAGAAGGGATTCCAGCTCACAGCTGCGCAGGCAGCTGTGCCCGTGGATGTGGGAGGATCTGGATGTGCCATGGGGGCAGGAGAAAAAGAGGAGGAAGAAAAAAATTAAAGGTGTCAGGTGAGCTGGGACACAGTGAACAGACAGTATTTTGGGTTTTTTTAATGGAATAAGCCTTAAAAGATTCTCTGAACTTGAGAAGTTTCTGCAGTTCCTCTGGGCAGGCAGCTGATGGAAGCTCCTCTCACAGGAACAAGCACACATTTTGCAGGACTTCTTCTAAGTCCAGTGACTGAGCATCACCCTGCTGCCTCCTGGGAGTTTGGCTTTTAGTTTCAGTGGAAGCAGCTTCTTGTGAGCAGGCCCAGAAAGAGCTGAGTGGATTTGCTGTCAGCACCAGTCTTTCAGTGCCATTAAATCCATAAAAAAGCCTCAAACCAGAGACTTTCACCTGGAGGAGCAGTTTAGGCTTTTCCTTGTCTCATGTACCCGTGCAAAGCCCCTTGCCTGGAATGTTTGTGCCACAAATCCCTAATTCTGCAGCAGCAGGAGCCTCTCAAAAGGCAGAGGTGGTAGCAAAGCTATCCCCAGCTCTTTTCACATGTGGCTGACCCCTCCTGCATTCCAGCCAGCAGCACCGAGCATCCCGGAGTGTTCTTCCAAGGGCCAGCACTGTCCTTGGATGAGCACGAGAAACCACAACCTGAAAAACAATCGTTTCCACCTTCTCATGTTTATATATATAAATAAAAAACCGAGTTTTGTGTGGGTTTTGTTGGGCCAAAACTGCCACCAACATAACGAAAAAAACCAAGTAAATACCATTAAAACTAAAGGGCCTCCAACACACGGCCTCAGTAATGCAGGTCCCAAAAGAACACTCTGTGCTCCTCCTGGAAAGTTACAAAATACCACACATGCACCTCTTGAAATACAGATCAGGAGTTTCCAAGGCACACAAGTGAGCTGGGCACAATATTTTGTGTCAGATCTTACAGCCTGTCTCGCTTCTTATCACACCTGTGGTTCTACTCTCGATCATATTCTGCTTCATAAGTTAATTTTAAATAAATATATCCAAGTTGTGGTTTCTGCCACTGCTGCCAGGTTGAAGTACCTTTGCTCTTGCTGTGACTCTCCCATCACACCACAGAGCAAGAAAACCTCTCCATCTACTCACTGCAACAAAATAAAAAACATCTCCAGCAGGTTTATCAGCTCTGATAGTTCAAATCTGTCTATCAAAATAAGCAAAAGCAGGCACACCAAACCAGCCTTGCATTATCAAACTTCAGCAGAGTAATCTGAAGTGCAGTGATAGAAAAAAAAAAAAAAGATTTTTGAATATTGGGCATTGCAGAAATATCACAGTCGTAGAAACTACCCAGTCAGGAAGGGTAACAGTAAGAAATGCCAGAATCCAGGAATTTTTCCAGCTTTGTAGGAACCAGGCACTGCTTGTTCCAGTCAGCAGTGTGTGAATGAAGAACATTCACAACATCGGGGTTATCTCCTCTGAACCCTGACAAGGCAACTAAAGCTCATCAGGAGCTGCTTTAAAAACAAACCAAACCAAACCCCCAGAGAACCAAACAGAGACAGGGCCTTTTCCCTGTTAATGCCATTTTGTGACAACAGAGAAGCAGGCTGCTGACAATAAGGTAGACAGGTAGCTGTTCCCTGAAGTTTTAGAAGGAAGACACTGATTTCTAGGAATACAAACAAAAAAGGAGTTGTTTTAGGCCTCCTCAGATACAGCTGGTTCTCTCAGGCTCATTTAATTTAGTGCCATCAGAGCTTTAGAAGTGTAACGTGCAGCAAAACCTCTGAGGGCGCGAGTTTGAAGCCTCATTCTCTGCTGCTCAAGGCACACACAGAGGCCACAGCCAGGGGGTTATCAAAGATGTGCTCTCTGATTTCTCCTGCCCAAACCAAGTTGGATCCCTGACATCAATTTCCTCTCTTTTTCGTGGAATTTTGTTGTTTGCTTGTATTTTTTTCTAAATACTCCCAGTTTTCATTGCTCTTGCTTGGGTCCCAGGCCCAGCACGAGATAAAAGGAACATGCAAAGCCAGAGCTCTCTTTTGAAGACAGATTGGCCATTGCCTGGGCTCCATTATTGTTCAGTGGCCAGGGTGATGGAACAATTTCTTTTTTGGGTAAGTCTATTTACAGAACTCTGCTCAGCCAGGAATATTAATTACACTCATTGTGGTCAGAGTGACTGCAATAATGCAGAGAACATTGAACTTCCGTGCATTTCCAGCACAGATGCTGCAGTCTGTCACCTTGAATCCCTGCTGGCATTTAACTCTCGCACGGAATGCTACCAGGCAGAACATTTTGCATCTACTTCATCCTTTCTTTATAGTGTTATAAAGTTGACGAGGCTCCTGCTCTCCCCTGAAACGCTCCCATTACAATTTTCAGTGCTGAACAATGCTCCCAGCAGTGAGCATCGCTCTCTGAACTGAAAACAAACATCATTCAGAGCTAAAGAGTCATCACCACACTGACTGATTGGCAACTGCTGGGGCTCTGAAGGTTTAGGTCTAATAAAAACTCCAGGAAGGAGATGTTTATGCTTTGGGGAGAAGCACATCCTCAGGCCGTGCCCCACTGTGACTGAGCACACAAACCCCCGTGGTCCTGTCAGATAAACAGAACAGAAGAATGAACCCAGGCAGGCAGGCAGGCAGCACACAGCTCCTCTGTTCCTGCCTGAATTCAGTGCTGGCTACACATTGTGAGAATAAATCACCACAGGAGTCACCCGGGCCGGGGCTCAGGACACATTCTGGAAATAAAACACAAAGCTGCTTTACACGGAGCTGCCTGGTGAAACAGCACCAGGAAGGGGAGGGAGGGAGCACGTGGCTCACGGGTGCTCGATGCTCTGCAGAATATTGAAGAGTTTTCCTGCAACGCTCAAGGGTTTATCCTACTGATAGCCAGTGAAAATGAAAGCTCTACACGCAGCAGGGTGACTTCTGGAAGCTGCTGCTCAGCTCTGGTGTTGGGATAACTCAAGTTCTGTTAAACTCCATGAGAATGAGCATTGTACCTTAATTAATGTGTTTATGCCTTTAAGAGATGCTGGACACAGAACGAATTTTATCCAACATGGAACAGTAGAAATATGGAATCCAAAGCTCTCTCTGCTCCTGCTATGGCTGGGAACACTTCCAACAGCACAAGGATTTCTTGGAAATTCCTGATTGAAGAGGTGACCTTAGGTGGTAATTCCTGAGCAGGAGCACAACCTGAACAGATTGGATGATAGACTACCCAAGGAAAGCAGACAGCCTGCTGTGCCTTCTGCCACCCCCTCAGAACACTCCGAAAGGTGAAATGTAATCAAATACTTGGAAAGAGAGTTTAGACACCAACCCAAGGGAGTGCTCAGCCCCTCAAAGTGCTGCAGCTGAAAGGTAATGAACTACTCTGAAAGCAGCTGCAAATTCATGGTCACTTCGCCTGCTGGATTAACCCTCGGTGTTTAATGTCAGCAGAAAGAGTCAAACAGAATGGAGAAAGAAGTTCTTTGAAAGAAAAAGCTCACTGATAGTTTCTTGTTTTGTTTATTAGTGACAGTGCCATGGCTTTGGATAAGATACTCAGCCCTGAGGCACATTCAGATGCACTGATGCACTACTTTACTTAGTTTTACACAGAAATTGAATCCCAGACCTGATGAAATATGATTTGGCACAACCAATTCTGGCAAAACTAATTAAGAATAAGCAGAATAGCTGTCATCCCAGCTTGGTTGTAAATAACATTCTGATCCACCTGAGAAAGCACCAGAATGAGAATTTATCAGAATTACAATTCCAGGAGGTTTAGCACCTAATTAATGCTCACAACTCATTTTATTCAAGACAAACATAGGAAGCAGCAGGCAGAGAAAACAAAATTAAGGAGAAGGAAAATTTCTACTGTATAAGTCCCAGAGTAGGAGGAAGAAAGATCACAAAAAGTCCTGACAGAAAGGAAAGAAGAAACCTGCTTTAGGGGAGACACAATGCAGAAATTTACACTGATAATTAACACCTAAACATAGTTAATTAATCCAATCTTATAAGACAAAAACATGTCTCCACATGGCATCTTCCAGGGGATGCTGCTTAAATATTTGCCAGAAATTTAGACGTGGCATTGCCTTCCCCCAAAGGGCTTCTCAGATCACTAAAGGCAAGGCAAGGACAGAAATGCTAAATTTATAGTCCTAGCTGGAAAGACTTTTGAACAACTCTGACAGATCAGAAATAAATTACCATTATCTGGCCGCATATTCCCACCTACTGTCTCATGTCATGTGGAAGGAATGAAAAAGAATACAGGCAGAAAGGAGCAGCACACAAAAACAGCTCCCCGGAGTCCCCAGAGAGGAGGAAAAATGAAATGCCTCCAGAGTTCTTTTGCATGAGCAGCAGCCACGTTAAATGCAGCATCGCATCGCCCTGATGGCCACTGTAAGGCTTCAAAAATCATCCTGAGAGAGGCTCTGGGTTCACCTACACAGCCAACCTTTCCCTCTCGGGGTCAGGGGGCAGCCAGGGTCAGGCACCCCACGAAACACAGCCAGGAGCAAAAGGAAAAGGGTCAGAGATGGGTCTGGAAACGAGGATACAGCACAGGCACCAAGGGCTTCCAGAGCGTGGAGCCAAAGCCAGGAGAGGAGATAAACCATGGGCACGCAGATAAGGGCCCTGCCAGGAGAGGAGATAAACCATGGGCACGCAGATAAGGGCCCTGCCAGGAGAGGAGATAAACCATGGGCACGCAGATAAGGGCCCTGCCAGGAGGTGGCTGACTGTCCATGGGGCACCAAGGGGGCAGGGACAGGGGAAAAGGTGAGAAAGACAAAAAAATGTCTTTTGTGTTTTCCAACCAGCTCAAGAAAATTCACTTTGCATCAATCTACGATACCTCTCTCAGACCTGAATCTGTTTCTTTTACCTATTTCAACTTCTGATTGCAAAAAAACCCCAAAACCCCAACAGTGACTTAAGAGACTTCTTTTTGAGTCAATATATATCTATTTTCAAACCCGAAGATACAGAAAATGCTATTTAGAAAACAAAGGAAGGCAAATCAGCTTGAAGACATCACTTGACAGCATTTTTATCTTTCCAAAGGTCTTTCCCAACCTACTCTGGCCCAAACTACGTGTCCAATTCAATATGCATTGGCAAAGAGCTTCAGCATCCCCTGAAAATCCTTTTCTTTTTTAATATTGGTCCCCTCACTTAACCAGTGTCAAAGCCAGGTCCTTATTCCAGCTCAACCACTGCAAATGGAAATTTTAAACCCCCTCAAAGCCTTTTCCTCCTAAATCACTGATTAGAAGGGAAGACGGTGAAAAACAAAAACTCTTGAATTTACGACCAGCAAAAGATATCAAATAAAAAGTTTTCTTGTTATCTGCAAAAGCGTTTATCAGGGAGATTATGAAAATGTCATTTGGGCTGGAAGCCTCTCCACGCTGAAGCTGGGTCAACATCATTATGACAGCATTTTTCCCTTGCTTGGGGGACCCTTGAAGGTGTTGCCAAGTGTCCTTGTCCCAGCCAGATCTAAACCCTGAGCTGTTTTCCTTGCAGAAGGATTTCCTGTAACTCTTCCCTCCGTCCTTCACGGGTTTGAAGGATGGGCTGTGTGGCAGAATGGGTGGGACAGGTTATTACTAAACCACTACACGAGCAGGCAAATTTCTGGAAGTGTGGCAAGAACAGTGTTCTGCAGTGCAGAATTTCAGTTATTTTCCCTGAATTTATCTAAGTTCCCAGCTCCCATAATCCATCCCAAGCTGCCTGTTTGGCTTCTGCCTTCCAGCCCCAACTGTTGGAGTACGTGAACATTTCTTCCCTGACTTTAGGCATTAAAGCTGTAGGGAAAAGTCTCAAACATGGGAATCCTAAAATTTCAGAAGCTAAAAGAAAAAAATATCTAGTGATTAAGGCAGTCTTGTGATTAAGTTGTTTTAATGCTTGGGCAAAGCAACAGTGACTCACTGTAGCCATGTCAAATATCCCCAAACACCCCTGACAAGACTGGCCAAGATATGTGCTTAAAAGTTCCAGCTGTTTACGAGGTATTTGTGTGGGGGAAGGATGTGGCAATAATTGCGTTGCTTCTAATTGAAAAATGGGTGAAAGGATTTTCCTACAAATTCCCCAAAATAAGTGAGCGAAACCAACTGCGGGCAGGAAAACAACCAAGAGCAATTCACAACCAAAATAAAGTTTATGAGTGGAATCTTTCCGCACCTTCAGCTGCGGCTGGAGCTCCCTGGGGTGTTCCAGGGGTAGCCTGTGGAAATAGGGGGGTCAGGTTTGCATCACAGAGCTGCCTCTGTGTGGAATTCACTGTCCTGGCGTTGTGGACGGGTAACATTCGGCAGAATTTTCAATGCTAGGACCAAGGGTAAAACACCCGTGATCGATCTTTAAAAGATGAAGCCTAAAATCATCTGATTCCACCTCATCTGTCCCTGTTCTTAAATCCCAGCAGCCTGCAGGGGCGTCTGGGGAAGATCAGGAGGAGAAGCTGTAAAATGGATTGTCCCAATGTGTCTCCATGGTCCAAATGCTTCTCTGTGTTCTCTTCCAAATCAGAACAAGGTTTTAGCTCGATCCTTCCCCATCCAGAAAGGTAGACAAACTAAGATAAGCACAGTCACTTTCATCATTAAAAAATCGTTGCATCTCCACAATGTTTTAGTTCTCCACAACCTGTTCATGGATATTTTTGCGAAACTCAGAGATATCTTCGGAATTTTTTCCTAGCTTTGCTTATTTGTGCCTTTGCATGTTCATTTGGTTTACACTTGCTGTGTATCTTGCACAAGCTGTGCATCCTCCCTCAGCCCAAAATAGGATCTCTACAAATGCTGGAGCCCCGAGCTGCAGATTTTTGGGGCACAAGATAGGATTAAGCTCAGTTTGTTGTCTAGAAGTCAGGTATTAAGCCCAAGTGGAATGTCTGGTTTGTACTTCAACCAGGGAAGAAAAAAGTACATTAAAAGAACGAACTGCTGCACTGAACTCACACTTCTGCATTAAACAGGAGTGAATAAAAAGCACTTTTCTGCCACAGATTATCCAGCACTAAGAAATAATGTCACAGTGGTTTAATTTCCAAATGTGCAGATAAATATAAACCCCTCTTCAAGGACCACTCTGATCCCACAGGGATCCAGACTCCACCCTACTGTTGGATGTGCATTTTAAGGGTACATCTGGGTTTAAGGATCCCAGTGTGCAAATAAAGCAGCTTGGCTTGAGACTTGCAGGCAGAAATCCCACAGCATGTTCACAGCAACAGCTTTTTGGCTTGAATTCCTCTGAAGGGTCCCACTTTTGGTTTAATTACATTCTGTGTAAATCATAAGTAAAGCTATTTTTAAAATGGAGAGTGCTCCTAACGTAGAACATTTTCAAGGGAGATGCAGTTTGTAGAGAAGGAGCATCCACCAGGCAGGGCAGAGTGAGGAAAACAAAATCTGAGCAATAACTGAGACCTCTGTGCAGTCATAACTCATTCCAGGTCCTGTTGGCTGCACTAAAGGCCCAGAACCAAATACTTTGGAGTTCCCCAAGGAAATGTAAACCATGATGAAGTCTGTGATTTCTGGACGTGCATTGGGCTGTAAGATGGGGAAACAAAGAGAGTCCTCAGATTGTTGTATAGTGGAAGTTGAAAGGCAAAAAACAGGAGTAGAGTGGGAGAAAATACAGCAGGGTGCCCTCACGAGGCTTGCTCCCCTTAGAGCTTCCAGCTCAGCACTCACAGAAAATCGTAAAATCACAGAATCATTTAGGTTGGAAAAGACCTCAAAGGCCATCAAGTCCACCCTGTTCCTGATCCCCACCCTGTCCCCAGCCCAGAGCACTGAGTGCCACCTCCAGGCCTTCCTTGGACACCTCCAGGGACTGTGACTTCATCACTGCCCTGAGCAGCCCCTTCCAGTGCTTGACCACCCTTTCCATGGGGAAATTCCTGCTGCTGTCCACCCTGCCCCTCCCCTGGCCCAGCCTGAGGCCGTTCCCTCTCCTCCTGTCCCTGTTCCCTGGGAGCAGAGCCCAACCCCCCCGGCTGCCCCCTCCTGTCAGGGAGTTGTGCAGAGCCACAAGGTCCCCCCTGAGCCTCCTTTGCTCCAGGCTGAGCCCCTTTCCCAGCTCCCTCAGCCTCTCCTGGGGCTCCAGCCCCTTCCCAGCTCCGTTCCCTTCCCTGGAAACGCTCCAGCCCCTCCGGGTGTTTGTTGCAGTGAAGGTCCAGGACTGGACAGGGTGCAGGTACCTCATAGGCTCTGTTTGACTCCACATCTCACAGCACCTTAAGAGATGAATCCAAGAGGTCTTTTCTTCCCCAGGTGTGCCTGGATGGCGTCTTTCCTCCTGCCTCTTCCAAAATCCCTTTCCCAGCTTCTCCAGGCTGTGAGGATGACTGTGAGAACTCCAGGTTCACGTCATGTTATCATCCATACATGAAAAGGATCCCTTTAGTGTAATCAGCTGGATCCAGGCTCAGGCTCTCTCCACACCATTTCAGGGAGCTTCCTCTGTATCTGTGAGGAGCAGCTCAAAGCAATAAATGCAAATGATGGTACTGAAGAGAAAGGAGGAGGTGAGAGCTCTTAGTTCCCAGTGGGAATTCCTGCTGCTTTCAATTCTGTGCAAGTGACATTCTCTTTTGGAACTGTTGAATCCCCTCGTATTTCCATCAAATATTTCATAATAGGCAGTCCTCTTTATTCCTGTGATGGCCCAGCATCTCATCAATGACAATTAAATATTTCTAATGTATTTGTTACAAATATTCATAGAAATAACACATAAGTGGCTTCATTTTCTGCTGCCTGGTACCATTTACTTTTTCCTGTGCAACAGGAAGTGCAAATGGATGTGAGACTTTACCACATCAGTGTGGAAACATCTAAGGTCTAATGTGAGAGTCTAAATGCAAATGGATCTAATTGCTCCTTGCATAATACAATTGTATGCTCACTGTCTCTAACAGGGCGCCCAGAGAAGCTGGGGCTGCCCCTGGATCTGTGGCTGGATGGGGCTTGGAGCCACCTGGGATAGAGGAAGGTGTCCCTGCCCATGGCAGGGGGTGGAAAGAGATGAGCTTAAAGTCCCTTCCAAAGCCAAACTATTTCATAAATATAAAATATAAATCCCTCATGTATGGGTCAGAAAAACCTGAAATGCCACATATCACTTTGAGAAGCTGGAGGGATAAAAAACTCCAAGCCTGGTACTAAGCTAAGCTGGCCTTTTTCAGCAGCTTAAGCAAACAGAGGCCCAGGAGAAAAAGCAAAGCCCTGTGAGTGACCTAGCCCTGGCTGGAGGTGATGAACAGGAGCTCGGGAGAACTGGCATTGAGAGGTGTAGGAGAAAATCTTGGAGAGGACTGCAGTGGTCAGGGTGCAGGCACAGAGAAGGGATTAAAAAAGGTGACTCAACCAGTCAGTTTGGAGGCAAGCTTTGCTCTGACTCAGAAAAAGAGCTAAAAACAGTCCTTGCAGTTTAGTCAATACATCAATGTTTTGGAAACAGGGAGTGGAAACTCAGAAATGAGGAGCGGTGCAGGGGGAGGTCAGAGGACTCGGGCTGGTGGGGATGGATGTGTTCAGGCTGCCTGGTGAGTTATGGTGAAGGGCTGCAGCAGCAGAGCCTGCCCAGCTGTTTGCAGGAATCCTCCCTGCAGGAAACATTCCTGCAGCGCTGTGGGGGCACACGGAGCTGCGCCGAACAGGCAGAGTCACGGTAAAAACCGTCACGTGAAAAACCCAAACAAAAGTGCTTCTAATGCACGTGTGATGCACTCTAATGCTTCTAATGGGATGCCTCTGTGAATGTCTTTAGCAGAAGGAAAGCTGAATTTGATGTGAAAAGTGTATTTTTCTGTCCGTCTTCCTTCTCTTTCCCCGTGCAAGCTCAGTGGGATTGATTTGATGGTGAAGGTACCAGGCTTTGCTCTCCAACGTGCCTGTGGAGCAGGAGAGCAGCCACGGGGTCATGTCATCCAATCTGACCAATTTTTCTCATGTAAATGGATAAATCTCTGCTGGGAAATGATGCCCATGATTTCCTCACCCCTAAACAAGCTTTCTTTTTCCATTGTCTAATCTCTGTCTCCTTGGAGGAAGAATGGTTTGTTTTCAGAAGACGAACAAATAGGAAATCGTGAGGAGAATCCCATCCTGTGGTCAGTGGCCTCCACACTTTTTTTCTTCTCTGAAATGTGTTGATATTTGCTTTAGCTGTACATAGTGGGGTTTGACCTTGCAGGTTTTCTGCATTGCTTAAATCTCATAAAAATGAATAAAAACCAGAAGATCACCTCACTTAGGCTTGTTCCATGTTTATTGTTTATTTCTATTTGCATCTCTGTCACTCGCTCTCTTCCACCTTGTTTGTAAATCCTGATGCTACTTTGTGCTTTATTTTTTGCCTCTCCACACCCACTCCCCCCATTAGAGCAAAGAAAATCAGTGAAACCTGATCTTATGTTCTACTTTCTTAAGGAAAAAGAATTCAGGAAAGATGAATTGTGTGGCTAAACCAGCAAAAGGGGAGAGGAAGGGAAGCGATAATGGGACAGACTTTGTTCCAACTGTAAAAGGTTGACTTAGCCAGACCTATCTACTGTTGACTTTAAAGAATTTAAACTCACAGAGCTGGACTCTGGTTAAAGAAGCTTCGACTCACTGCTAAAAATGTGCAAACATTCAGATAAGATAAGAACCCTGAGCTTAATTTTCGCAGTCCTGAGGAATGATGTGGTACTAGAATGAGAAGTGCTGTGAGCAAACACCCTCCTGATGGCACAGTTTTGTTCCCAGGTTTTATTTGTCCCACTGCTGCCTGCCTTCAGATCTCCCATCTCCTGGGCTCCTTCCTTCCTGCCGGGCAGGACTTCACGGATGCACTTGAGAGAAGATGAAGAGCAGTGGGAGGCACCCTGGAAGACGAAAACAAGAATGATCAAAGGTTCAAAAACAACCGTGACCTTTGGTGGATGAATGGGGTTTATGAAATGTGGAGAGGAGCAACGAGAGACACACAAAGTTCTTAAAATACTTAAAAGTTAGCGGCAAAATATGAAAATGTTCTCCATGTGCAGCGTAAATAAGAATAGCAGTGAAAGTTTTAAATCACAGCGAAGGAAATGCTGTCACAGAATGTTCTGAGGAGACTGAGGCACCGAATTGCCATGGCGTGGGTGGCACTGCTGTCACTGCAGGGTTTTAAGAACAGAAGAATCCAACACTCTTTGGAAATGAGTTTAATTCACTCCAGTAGCAAATCTCTAGGGGAGAAAACCTGACCCTTTCAAATCGGTGGGATATTATGAAGAACATCCTTGTGTGGTTTTCCTCTTCAGTCTCCTCGTGCTAAACAGAAGAATTTGCTATAATAAAAACATTTGACTGGCACAAAGCCCTTTAAAATACTGTCATATGTTATCCCAAGTTTCACAAAGATGGTGTTTTGTGTGTTCTTCAGCTTTTGGTGAAAATTGAATTGCTTTTTTCTTCTCCCTGAAATAGATGTTGGGTTTATATCCCAAAGGGAAGCACACGAGTACTTTCTTTCCAGTTCTCTTCATGAAAGAACAGCAGTGGTATCCAAACAAGTCCTGTGTGTTCCTTCATGCTGGTGCACAACAATCAGTGTTTGACTGAAGAACGGGAATGTTTGACTGGGGAAGGGGAATGGGGATAAGGGAATGGGAATATGGGAATGAGGAAATGGGAATGGGAGTGGGAACGGGGAGTGGAGATGGGACTGGAGAGTGGGACTGGGAATATGGGAATGGGAGTGGGAACAGGGGAATGGGAATGAGGGAATGGGAGCGGAAATATGGGAATAGGAAGTGGGAATGGAGAGTGGGAATGAGGGAATGGGAAAGTGACTGAAGAGACACAAAGCAGAGCTTTTTCTGTGACATGCTGGTCATCTTCACCCAGCAAACCCAGCCTCGGGCCTAAGGGGACTTGGGTTGGGATCCTGCTCCAAAGGCTGAGGTCTCCATCTCGCAGGATGAGCTACTGACAGAGTTCCACCAAATATCCCTTGGCTTGGGGTGATCTGAAGCTGTCGAGGACCAAGAGAAAAGGAAAAAAACTCCTTTTCCTTCCTCCAAACACAACTGGCTTTGGCCAAACCCACCAGCCCAAAGCTCCATCTTCCCTCAGTGTTTAATGCTCGCTCTGATGAGGATGCTGTTGCTGAATCCTTGTCTTTAAGCCTGGTTTTGGGCCCAGTGTGTTGTTTGTGCTGAGCAGCAGCTCAGCAAAGAAGGAATTTTCTTCCATCAAGAGTAAGGTTGGTGAGGAGCTGGCAGGATCTGTGATAGCTCCTGTCTGCTCCCATGGATCTGGAAAAGTCCAGATGTATTTTATTTTATTTTATTTTATTTTATTTTATTTTATTTTATTTTATTTTATTTTATTTTATTTTATTTTATAATTTTATTTATCTGTTGCATGCCACTGTGTTAGAAAGCCTGACTCCTGACTCAGCCCCAATGTAAATAAATAATATATATCTGAGCAATGTTTGTGGCATGAAGGATAAACTGCAAGGCCCTGCTCAGAGCTGAAATCTGGTGCTCTTCATTCACCCTTTGATGTGTTAGCAGAGGTGAAAATGTATCAAATACATCTTGAATTTACCCGAGCAAGAGAAAAATCCTCTGCCTGACTGTGGTAAGGACACTCCAGAACAGCAAGGTTTGTTTGTGCGTGGTCTTGGTGAGGCACTTAACTTCCCCTGGAGTCCTTCTGGGAATGCTGGAGCCCACGGGGGCACGCACATCCAAATTTGACAAATCCTCCTCATTTCTGGATGGGCAGAGCAAGGCTGTGAAAGCAAACAGTTGTGACCTTTGCAGAAAGAGCAGCTGAAATGAAGCTGTGGAAAGAGTGCAACATCTGAAACTCGGCCCTTCCTGCTGGGGAAACCTTTCCAAAGCGTTGCTGAAGTTTGTTTTATGGAAGATTTCAAGCAAAGCCGCTCTGGCTGCTGGACATGAGGCCTTTAGGTCTTGCATCCAAACATGAAAGAAGGGCTGGTGCGTTTCCTGTGAGGATGATTTTGCTTTTTGCTCAGCTGGTGGACGTGGAATAGCTTCAGTGGGGGGAGCTGGGAAGAACACGGCACTGGAGTGAACACAGACAGTGGCTGCTAGGATGCTGTCAGAGGAACGAGGAAAAAGCTCTGGAAAGGTCTCTCCATGTCATGCCCAGTCTCTGTCAGGCATCCATATCATAATGGCATCCATAAATACATCAAGGTTTTCAAATCCAGGCTGAGTTCCACTGCTGCTGTGAGGTTGTTGCTTTAAAATCTTACCTGGAATGGTTAAAACCCTCCTTATCTCCAGTTTATTGCTGCTGCCCACTTATGGCCATGCATTAATGAAGGCTTTGAGCAAGGCTCCCAAACTTCATTTAATCAAGATTAAGTTATTGTGCCAAAAGTTTGTTTGTTTTTTTTGTTTTTACCTGGCTCTCTCCCTTCCTGACATTTATACTCCTAAATACCACTCCAAATATTATTGCCACCAAGTTCCCATTGCCAAATGGCATTCCATGCTAGAGAGATGGATTATAAGGACATCAACCCCCTTCCCTCTGCCTTCCCATCTAAACCAGTTTTTTAACCCTCTCCAAAAATTTCTCGTTTCCTTTTCCTCGTTTATTTTATCCATGTTTTCCTCAGCTGTTCGTGGTCTGTTCCAGGCCATCCTTTCTGGGATATGAAGCATCCCAATCACATAACTCTGGCTCTGGCTTGGCCAGACCCAACTCCCCCTGGTTCTGAGTCACTTGTTTGCCCCCTTTCCTCAGCTCATCTCCAGGACTCCTCTGGGATGGAGAAATTCCTTTCCAATGTAAAATGAGCTCCTGCTCAGTAATTTTTTTTTTTAATTGGAAATTTTGCTAGAAGGGATGAATTTTTTCAAGGCATCTTTTACAAATTCTAGCAGATCCTTCCAAGCTGTGTGTTTCATTAACTGGAATATTCCTTTGGCACCAAAGGTAGGATTTTGTGATGTTTGCTGCCAGCATCTTGAGAAATTCTGGATTTTTCAATGTCATGGATTTACTTCTAGAGTCCTCTGCCTGTTAAATCTAGCTGGAGTGGTTTACTTTCCTCTAGGCCAGAGTTTCAAATCTTATTTGTAATTCCTAGAATATCCTATGGATATCCTGTAGCTTCTCTGGATGAAGTGTCTTATTTTGTTGTTTTTTCTTTCTTTTTTTTTTTTTTCCTTTAATTTCTTTTT
>VXAD01010503.1:511264-612121 GCA_013399195.1 Dicrurus megarhynchus
TTTTTTTTTTTTTTTTGGTTAAGAAATGTTTTTTTTAACGCATTTTATCGTTTTTCCTTCCAAGTACTCCCTCCCATATTTGATCATTCATGTTACGGTGGGCAACGCTCTTCTGATGGGAGCCTTTATTCCCAAAGACTTCTCATCAACAAGGACAAACTGCAAACACCAGGACACTTCTCCATGGCAGAAGATCCCTTTGGATCTTGCCCTCCCTCTGCATTTTCAGAGGAAGAATCCAGGTGCAGCTTGTCCTGGTGGCATGGCAGCCAGAGCTGGGAGGCTCCCGCTCCATCCTACTGCACCACGTTGTAGGAGAAGCTTCTCCACCCCACACTGGCCACCTCCTTGTGAAGCTGCAGAGGGTGAATTCCTTGGAGAAGGAAATGTGGGAGAAGAGTCTCTTCCCATCCCCTCAGCCCAGTGCCGTGGCAGAGAGGGAACATCCATCAGGACCAGGCCACAGAGGGGCAGCAGGACCTGCTGCTGGAGTACCAGACACATTTATGATGCCGGAGTGTTCCTGGCACCCGACTGTTGGATGTGGCATCCAGCCAGGATCCATCCTGGTATGGATCCAGCCTGCATCCCAGCAGATCCTTGTGCCACTGCTGGCAAACAGCCTGTGAACCAGGATACTGCCATTTGGGGTTCAAAATATCCCTGGATTCTCACCAGCCATGGTCCCAGGGAGCCCCTGCTCTGCCGGATGGTGCTGTCTGCTGTGCCGACATCCAAGGACACACTGTCCCCCTTGGCCTGGCTCTGGCCTGCCTTGCTTTGTGCAAATATTAACCTTGGCTTTTCCCTTGCCCAGCCTGGCTCCTCACAGGGTGAGACACCACTGGCGTGAATAATGTGACAAGAATTTCTTATGGTGGGGTTGGAAAATGCAGCTTTCCTCGAGTTAGATCCGGAATTGGCAAGAGCCGGTGGGGTTTTGGACTTGGCAGAAACCTCTTCTCATCTGGGGCAGATGGAAGAGGGTCCATGGGCACCAGGGAGTTGCATTTGAAATTATTTCCTTTGAAAACACGAGGCACTCGTGCTGCTGGATGAGGTTCCCTCTGTGGGACCTGCTCGGGAGCTCTGTGGGACTCAGGCAGTCCCAGCGTGGCACATAAAAGGGAGAATGTGGGAAGAGCCCCCTGCTAAATCGGGACTCTAAAATTTGTGTGTGGATTTTATCCTGACAAAAGAGGACCCCCTTGGCCATACCAGTTAAAAACTTTGCTGGTGAAATGGTGTCCTCCAAATTCCTCCAAATGTGTCTCAAACCAAGACAAATAAAAACAATGTTTGATTAATACGAAAAAAAGCTCAAAAAGCATATGAATATTGTATTCAGAAATGCAGAACAAATCTTACATCTCATCTCAAAATCTAATCGCAGCCCTCTTTTTATAGACTGTTCAGAACTTACTGAAAATGAAATTAAAGCAGCTTCGATTTTGGCCCAAACATAAAGCTGCAATACTGAAATAGCACGAAAAGGCATTTTTCCTTATAGTAATTTCTGGCCACATGAAAATAAGGAAGTACTACAAATCTTTCTAGAAAGCCTGACTTTATGAGGTTTCCAGCATCACTTCCAGATTAAACAGATTTGGCTCAAAGTTCAAGTTCAGGCTCATCCGAACCAGACGCATTTGCTGAGATTTATGTCAGTTTGAGCTTCACCCCTTATGTGAGTTTTATTGCAGCTTTTTGAAAGCTCTCTTTTTGGGTATATTTAGGGGAACTGCAAATGGATCAGCCTGAACCTCAAAAACCTGGAATCAACCTCCAGCAGCAAACCTGGGATCACTGACCAGATCAGTGAGAGCCTGACAAACTCTGGACAAAAATCCGTGGAGAGGTGGCCCACGTTGGATTTTAATTTTGACTTTCCTCACTTTAGGGAAGAGGGAATATTGAGGAATGGAAATGCTGCTGTAAAGATCCCTGGCTTTGATTTCCAGCTGGATGTGTAACTCCCACAGGCTCTTTAGGTATCCAGAGGCTGTTGATTTTAATCAGAGGTAAGGAAAATCTGGGGATGGTGCTCTGTGCTTCCTGAGCTGATGGCAGTGATGATTCCAGGATAAAAATTCCATTGTTATGTGGCTGCTCAGCTTGCTGGGATCATCCTGCAGAGGTGCTGCATTATTCTTGTTTGCACAGAGACAAAATTCCAGCTGCTCAAGAAGGCTCTGAGGTGGGATGAGGTGTAGGAATGAGGCTGAGGGAGCTCCAACCCTAATGAGGTCTCACCTCTCAGCTTCAGCTTGGCTCCCGTGGGATGGTGAATCCTACCAGAGGGCTGTGAAGGGCTGTGAGGTGCTTCTTTATCAGTAGGACCATTTCAGGCTTTTTAGATTGCTCTGAAGAAAAAACATCTGAATTAAGACCAGCTGTTACAGGGAGAAGTTTTTCTTTTATTTGAATATCAGTGATATGCAGAATCCTGATGTTTCATCCAGGCAATCAGAGCACTGCTTCTTTTGATGTCTGTCGAGGGTTTTTTTTTTTTTGCTTCTGAGCTCTCTCCAGGTTCATTTGAACATGAATGCACTGAGGTCACTCTATGGAAAGGCTGCATTGACCTGCCCTAGGCAGAGATCAGCAGCGTTTGGTTCTCAGAGCAACTTTCTGGGCTGCGACAAAGGAGAGGAAAACATAATTTTCTTATGACTACTGAACTTTATCTTTCATGCTGCTTTTTACAAGGCTCAGATGAAGCTGGACAGGACATTTTGTTCATTTTGTAGGGAAAAAAAGATAAAATAACTGAAAGTCTCCAGCAATTTTAAACGGCAAATTAAATTGTCCTAATTCAGGAAAAAGAGGCTTTCACCAGAGTGCCCACTCTTCTAAAGCAATAATACGTACCAGACTGGCATTTTGGGGATTTTGTTTATCATTAAAAGCAAAATAAGGTTTATAAAGGAGATTCAGCAAAGAAGTTACCCATGGCAAAATCTAATCATGTTGGATATTTTTGGTATAATGAGATCCATGCTTCTTACAAAAGGCTCCTTGGGCTCCCAGCGGGGAGGATGTTTACAGTTCTGGACCTTCACGGTTTTCACTTGATTATTTACAAGCAACCTCGTCTGCCTACTTATTTAAGAGCCCAGCAGTTGTGTAATCACCAGTGTGAGGTGAAAAGTCACATGATTTGGGGTTTGGTCCCGCTCAGCTGGTTCTGCTTTCTTGCTGGGTCGCCGCTCTCTTGTCCGCACCCTCGAGGAGAGGGAGCTGGATAATTTGAAGCAGCGTTTCACCCCGGGCTTTTCCATGCTTCATAACTTTGTTATGGCTTCCCAAACCTCCCAGACTGCCGGGAAAGAGCTTCCAGGACGAGTTATCTGGATAATGACACACTGCTGCAGGGGCTGCTCTGGCGTTAATGGTTCGGCAGGAGCTTTCCTAGGGAGCTGCTTGCCCTCGTGCATGGACAGCTTCCCACAGATCGGTTTGCAGAGCCCAGCTCCTGACTGACACTTTCTGTGCCTTAACTAGACCTCCCCTGATGGGGGAGATTTTTAGAGTCTTTGCCAGGAGCCCAAGAGAAGAATGGGACCTTCAGCTTTCTCTGCTTTCAGACAGTTGTTTTTTAAGTCTTATCAGAGAAACAGAGTCACTAGCATGAGCCAGACACAGCACAAAGCAGAGGATGCAAGAAAAGCTGAATTATCAAGATTGCACAGTCTTTTTAAAGGTAAATCACCCAATGAAAACTTAAAATGAAAGATATTTTTACTTTTCCACCAATGTTCAATAAATCACTTTGTCACATAGACAGGAACTGCGGGATTCTTTATCCAATCACCCCAAACTACTTCTACTGCAGAATATGGAGGAATAGAAGAAGAAGAAGAAGGTCTGGAGAGCAACAACAATCCTCCATTTTGAAGTTTTTTGCTTTTTATCTGTTTATTACATTAACAAACCTAAAACTCTAGATTTTTCACCCTGTGACGGTCTTACACAATATTCTATCACCTAGTTCACACCAGTGTAGATTCCACTTCTCCCCAGAGAGTGGGCAATTTTCTCCATGGACGAAGGTCAAAAACCGTGTTGTCCAGGGGGGTAAAATCCTTTAAAACAGGCATAGAAATATTCTCTGCACTCTAGATTCCCACACCTAATGAGCCCCAGGGACTTGGAGAGCTCTCAGGACAACGTGGATGCAGCTCCGAGGACGGGAAGGATGGATGAGCAGAGGCAGCGTTCGCAAGCAAACACTCGTATGTGCGCGGCAGAAAATGGATTTCCTGGAGAAAACAAATCCAAATGATGTTCCTGAGGAATTGGGAATTCAACAGCTCCCATGCCAGCATCAAAGGATTTTAACTGAGTGCATGGTTAAGCATTCAGACCCTGCAGCATTTCAATGCCCATGTTCTGTGCCATGCTAGCTCCTACAAGCTGTTCTTCCAAACTGCAGCTCCTGGAAATAAAAGAACAGGAGAAAAACATCTAATTTGTCCTGGATAAGAAATGGTTTATTTCCTGTAATGCTCCATCTGATGACTCTTTGTAGCTGTAGTAAAAACCATTGTTTGAGAGACAAATTGAGAGTGGCAGCAAACACAAAAAGGTTAATGAAATACATGATTTCTGCCTCACTTGTTGGAACGGGGAAAGCATGAGGGGTTTCAGTGTTTGGAATTCACAACTATTTCCATTATCTACCCTGTGCCTCATTTTTCTTTCTCTCTTGGCTCTAAGATCCTCTTCTTTCTTTATTTTTTTCTTCATCATCCTCTATTTTTTTAGTTCTCCCACTGCATTCCCCATGGCCTGAGTGCTCCCTTGCCCACACCCCAACTCAAATGCCAGAAAATCCACTTGGGTTTTTCAGCTCAGTCTTGTGCTTCAGTGTCCTTTCTGGCTGATCTTTGCTAGAACATATTTCAGATTGGTTTTCTCTTCAGAACTGTACGGGGAGAGATAAATACGTATGGAAAAGTGTCCTAGCCTGACTGGGGCACGGCAGGGGCTTCCCTGGGATGTCTGCTGATAGAAAATGAGAGTAGAGATGATCTCCCAGCACAGGCTTTGTCTCCTGGAAGATGTGGTTCCCCATTTGAAGAGTTGGAAATTGCTGAGCTTGGCTCTGTTTCTAGAGGCTGGGTTATCCTGGAGAGGCTGTGACATCTCAGCAGGGTGGAAGTGCCACCCCCCACAAACTCATCCTTCCCTTCACTACAAGACTAAAACTTCAATCATTTTCCAGAGTTTCTGTACCACTCTCCACGTGGCTGTTTCATTCTGTTGGGTGATGGTGATGGCTGTGGGAATGAGCAAAATGTCCATTCTTTAAGCTCTGCTGTGAGCTGGTTTGGATTTTCCTTAACATAAAGCAAGCAGAGAACAATGGGCTGTATTGTGGCTGATTAAATTTTCCGAGCAAATGTCTGAATGTCCCTTGTGCACTATCTTAGCCAGGGTTACCTCACCGTAACCACAAGAGAAAACTGAATCAGCCGTGGATTGAGCCACAGGTAGTGTCTGAATCCAGCTGCTGGTGGGAAAGGCATTTTCCCCCTCTTCTCAAGTCTTTTCCTGGAGCAGTGTCCGTGGGGATGGCTGTGGGGGCAGGATTCCATTGCAAGGACACGTGTCTCATTCCCTGACAGCCTTCCAGGACCTCATCACTTGCAGGATAATAAAGTGAAAATCATATGTTGCAGTCACTCCCTGAAGTGGGCATGACAGCCCAGCCCCTGCCCTGGGAAGAAGGGCAGCACCTCTGATTTCAAAAACCATTCGGAAAAAAGCCCCAGAAGATTATGAAGCACTGTTTGTGTGGAAAGAAGCAGAGTCACTACCAACACGAGAAGAGCAATCTATGAGTGCAAAAAGGCTAAACACAAATTGCCATTTGGTGTGTGTGCTGGGGAGAGGCTTTATCCTTCCATTCTTTGTCTCTGAAGTCTGAGGAATGGTATTTAATGGAGCGGGGCAGACGGGGTCAAGCCGAGACATGGATTTAATTCCTTACATCTATAAACAAAACCACGTTTCTTGCTGAACTCTGTACGATGAGAGGGAGGAGGTGGGGACAGGAATTTCAGGATTAGGCTGTTTTTAGAGAGAAAGGGAAGGAAAATGTTGACAAAGGTGATGCTGCTTGCGGGCACTTCTGCCTCTGCCTGGGCACCGTGTAACTGATGAGTGTTGGCACTTTTGCACTTGGTTTGAAGCACCACAGAGGGGATTATCCATGGATCTGCTTCCCCTTGGACACAGCCAGATGCTCTGGAGGCACAGGATGAGAGCCAAGGTGGGAAGAGCCGCGTGTGGCTGAAGGCACTGGTGGCAGGGAAGGGTATTTGTGTCCCAGAGCAGCTGTGGCTGCACCTGGATACCTGGAAGTGTCCAAGGCCAGGTTGGACGGGGTTTGGAACACCCTGGGGTAGTGGAAGGTGTCCCTGCCCATGGCAGGGGTGGGATGGGATGATCTGAAGTCCTTTCCAACCCCAACCATTCTGTGATTCTGTGATTTGATCAATTACAGATCTGGAACTCAGAAAATGTTTCAGATTTGTCCAACCAATTTCTCTTGACAGACAGAGTGACAGCCCTGGGAATAGAAGTGCAAATAATCCACAACCTCACACTCAAGAGAAGGCAAAAATTTGTTTTTGTTAATGTTTGTGGACCTGTTGGATCCTCTCTTCCATCAGCCTTGACTTCCAGAGTCCCCCACAGTGTTACCAGCCAGGGGGGACTGAAAATGCTGCAGTTATTTAGCAGCACCCTGCTCTACAAATGTTGGTGTCTGACAGCATTGTCGTGCACCTTCATGAACAGATTTGTGCCAAATATTCCATTATACCACACACCTCTACTGGGGAGCAAATATGGGAGAGCTCTATTTATTATTGCACCTCGAATTACACCAGACAGGGTGTTCAGACTGGACTGGTGCAGATTTATCACCTGCACCCTAAGCACACCCTTGACAGCAATTTTTACCAGGCTTAGGGGCACGGAAAAGAGCCATAATTTTAATGTGGCATGGTCTGTACTATGTTATTCTATACTAAGTTATTCCACAGCTAATTAGTATTCATCTGAGCCTTGATTGACCTCTGAACACAGCCCCATTTCTTGTCACACTTTGGGCATTCTGAAGGGCTCCCTGAGAACTGTGGAGTTCAATCCACCTCAGGATTTCCTCAGAGCAGGGAGCTTCCCATCATGGAGCTTGCTTGGCTGCTCTCTTCTCTCCAGATATATTTCAGCTGCTTCCCACTTCTTAGCTGATGCGGGCTCTTGATAATTTCAGGGTTAGGTAAAAGACGCCAGAAAAATCCTTATTCCTTCTGCCTCTCCTTTCCTCACACACGGAGGACTGACAGGAAAATAAGCACCAATATGTCATCTTTAAAATAAGAAGGGGACATGCTTTCCTTATGAAGCAGTGGAAACAGTGACATCATGTTTGGAACAGCTTTTTTCCCCTTTTCCCTTCTAATTGAGCCGAGTTTTTTAAAGCCAGGGAATCAAATCTTCCCCTCTGGAATGGGGGAAGGTTCCCCACAGGCTGCTGGTTGTCTGGGTTTGGTATGAATCACTCTGCTCCTTTTGCAGTTCATTGACAAATTACCAGAACCAGGAGCTGGGAACTGGGGCAGCAAAGGAAGAGAGCAAAAATGAAGTCAGTTGGTGAAAGAACAAGAGGAGGAAACATTATTTATGGAAAATTTATGGACTAGTTCCTTAGTTCTGTGTTATACTCTCTTTTTTTCCACTTTAAAGGAAATGGCTCCTATAGCAGCAGTGACTCACTGGTGGGTGTTGCCAGTGAGGTGGGTTTGGCAGTTTCTGCTTTTATTAACCTTTTGTCACAGCATGGTGCAAGTGCATGTTCCAGATAAGGCCACAGATGTAAAGGCAGAGAAAGGAAACAGTAGGGGGTGGAAAAAACATCTTTTATTTTAGGTCAAGCACCAGTCCTGTGTGTCTGCAACGAGGAGCTGCTCTTTGATGGCTGTTTGAGCTGACCTGAAATAGCATTGAGGGGTTTGTCCTGATTTCCACAGGGTCTGGAGTTCTGTATCCCGACAGAGCACAGGAAACTCCACCAGCCACAGCGACAGGCCAGGTACAACCCTGGCAGCTTTCTCTGCTAAAGGTTTTCCTTGCTGTGACACAGCTGGGTTGTGATGGTGATGCCAGGATGATTTTTTGCCTTTTCTTTTAAACCCCTTTCATACCTTTTTACAACTTCTGTATTCCTTAGTGCTTTTTGCCTACATTCTTGGACTTGTTTGTCAAGCTGGGAGACCAAACATCTTAGAAGCTTCGTAGTCAGGGATCAGAGTGCCCCAGACCCCAAGGTCCTCTCCAGAACACATTTTGTAAACTGAGATAGAACCATCCAGGGGAAGGTTCCTTGGGGAGGGGGGCTCACTCGAACCTCTAATTGGGGAATTTATGACAGATATGCTAATTAGTAACACCTATAATGATATACCAGATCTTTGGTGGGTGTGCATTGAGGTGCATTCAACCTGGACGTAGTGCACCTAAGGATCCTTAAAATAAATACCAAGGTAAAATCCCTTTTTCCCCTCTAACCGTGTTTGACTCTTGGTTTTAAGACCAGGAAAAGGCATCACTGGCACCTCCTTCCCACCTCTGCAGAGCTCCTCACACATCCCCAGAAGGTCCCTAACTCTTCCCTGGGGGGGATTTAGCCGTGTGCTAGCAGAGACAATGCAAGTGATGTAAGGAAATCATCCTTCTAGTGTCCCTTATTTCCCTTCTCTCTCTGCTTGCACTTGACACAAAATGACAGTGAAACACAGGAAAAACCAGCTGCAAGGATCAAGGTGTGATGTCTGATCATTCAGTCTATGAGGGAAGCAAATGCTGCAAAAGGAGTGTGATTTCAGCAGAGAAAGAAAAGAGGAAAATACTTTAAATCCAGATGATTTTGGAATAGAGCTGGACTGCCCTGCATCCAAACAGAGGCATCCCAGGAGTGATTTGGGATTTATTTGTCGCAATTTGCTCTCTGAAGTAAACAGAGCTCCTCAGGACCCTCTGTGCTTGTTTTTATAACTTCCTCAGACACACACGGGTGGGTCAACACAAACTCTGGAGTTCAAAGCCTGCCACTTCTCAGATGTGGGAGAAGCTCAGGGAAGTGATGAGACTTTAAACAGAAGCTACTAAAATGCTCTTAAACCCAGATAATTTCATGAATTTGCTGTAGAGAACACACAGCCTTGAACACATCTGCAAAGAAGGTACAAAATGTTGCTTTTGGTGCTTTATCCTTAATATGATTTACACCATAATCACAAAGGAGTAGAGCATATAAGGCCACGATTGCAACTAAATATCCGACAGAAAAACACCCTTAATTAACTTCTCAGCACGCCCCAGTCCCATCAGCATTAGTTTATAGCTCAGATATTGCACACCCGTCAGAATCCTGCACAAACCCCTCGGTTTAGACAAAACAGGAGACATGTAAGCAGTACATAGCTCTAATCCCCGCATCCACTCCATCCAAAGTTTGGGGTTGTTTTTCTTTCAGTTGATGAAATGGAAATTCAAATGTTACTTTGACAGTGCCATAGGAAAGTCTAAAGTAGGGGCTGTAAATAGAGTTTGAGCTGACATTTCAGCTTGGAAGTTAAGGGAAGGAATGAAGTGAAGCAGCCAGCATGAATACTCACTTGGATCTTGAGGGAAAACTTAACATTTAAGAGACTTTTTTTTTTTCCTACTGATATTGTAATTTGTAAAGCCACATCTGAAGGCCATTTGTTTTTGCACTCAAGATATCAATTCAAAACACACTCTTGTTTAACAGAAAGCTCCTTGTCACCCTCTTTTCTTACCCCATCTCCCCGCTCCCTTCTTTGAATTCTTTGCAGTGATTCCTGAAACAGGTTGGAAATGAAGCTGTTTACCAGCCTGGAAGGATGAAAAGGTTTGGTAACAAAGCTCGACTTGCTGAGCTTGGCGTGTGCAGTTGGGAGCACTCCACATCACTGCTTTGTGTGCTGGCCTGGAGTTTTTAATTAAATCTGATCTAGTGGCCACTGCAGCAGCCCTGCTGAGCCAGGCAGGATCCCACATCCAGAGGCAGCTGCTCTGCTTTCCAGGGCAGCATCCTGAACAGCCTCTGCAGAGATGTTTTTGGTAAGAACCTGCACAGCAGAGCACTCTGAGGTGACTGAGACACAGGGTGCGTGTCAGAAAACTCACCAGGACTGGAAATCGGGAGATCTGCCCACGGATCTTTTCCTTTGCATTCCCTTTCACTTCAGTATCACAATTGATCATTAATGCTTCTAGTCTTGTGGTAGTTCTGGGAGATGTGATCCTCATTTTGTGCAGGAGGTCTTGGATGTCCCATCTGTCCAGAGAGGCACTGGTTTATGCTGGGAAACATTGGATCAGGCCAGGCTAGGAAAGAGGAGCCTTCGGGAAGTTACTCAAGCTGGCAGACACATGAAAGGCGGTGTTTCCTCATATGTCTGGAGGAAATCACCCTGATTTTCTGCTCTTTGTGCTGCTGTAGGTTTGTGTTCCAGAGCCCCGGGGGTGATCCCAGCTCAGGCCCCGCTCAGGGCTGTTCAGGTTGCTGTGGCAAACCCTCGGTGTGCTCCTGCTCGTTTCCTCTGCTCTTGTTCAGCTCTTTTCCTCTTTCAGCTCCTGTTGTAACGAGCCCAATTTCAATGGAAAAGGAAATCTGCATCCAAAGCAGCGTGGGCAGCAGCAAAGGGGGGATTGTGCCCCTGTGCTCAGGTGAGACCCCACCTGCAGAGCTGCCCCAGCCCTGGGGCCCAGCACAGGAAGGACCTGGAGCTGCTGGAGAGAGCCCAGAGGAGGCAGCAGGGGGATCAGAGGGATGGAGCAGCTCTGCTGGGAGGAAAGGCTGGGAGAGCTGGGATTGTTCAGCCTGGAGAGGAGAAGCTTTGGGGTGACCTCAGTGTGGCCTTGCAGGGCCTGAAGGGGCCGACAGGAAACATGGAGAGAGACAATTTACAAGGGATGGAGGGACAGGACAAGGGGGAAGGGCTTCAGGCTGACAGAGAATAGGTTTATATTGGGTACTGGGAAGGAATTGTTCCCTGGGAGGGTGGGGAGGCCCTGGCACAGGGTGCCCAGAGAAGCTGGGGCTGCCCCTGGATCCCTGGCAGTGCCCAAGGCCAGGCTGGACAGGGCTTGGAGCAGCCTGGGACAGTGGGAGGTGTCCCTGCCCATGGCAGGGGTGGCACTGGATGAGATTTAAGGTCCTTCTAAAAGCATTCTGTGATTCTAAGAAGCTCTAACAGCAACAGCCACAACATCCTGCCGGGAACACCAGGTGTATTTTCAGAACTGAAATCTCTTTCACTGTGAGTTTCATTTAGAGTTTGAGCCCTTTTCACACTGTGCAGACACAACCCCATAGGATAACCTGAGCTGCTTTTCAGAGCGGCACCTTGTAGAGCCTCTGGAGATGGTGTTCATTGTGCTCTAGGTGGCAACATCTTCGAGTCCCAAAGGATTTGTTAACTTCCTAAACAATGACTGAAGCCTTGTCCTCATTAATTTACCTCTGTTCCGACATGTCCTCTCCAAGGGAATACGCTCGTCTGTCAGAGCTGGGAAGGAAGTGGATGATTTATATCACTCAGATCATTCATTCTGCTGCCAGTTTTCCCTTTCTGCTGGTGATTGCAAATCCATTTAATTTGCAAGTGAATTTCCAAGGAAAAGGCAATGTTAAATATTCTATTGACGTGGGTGGAGCAAGGATTTAAAGTATTTTCACCTCATTTTAATTTTTTGAACGCAGGTAGGTCAGGAGCCCCCTGAAGTCAGAGGAGCTGGTCTCATTTAGGCTTGAGAGCACCCAAGTCCCATTCTCTGCTGGTTAAAGCCCTCTGTAAAGTTGATGTGAGATACTTCCTTACAGGTTTTTTCCCCCCTTGGCTGCTTCCTTCTCATGCCATTTCTTATCCAACACTTTATCGACTATTTTTCTCTTTTGACTCTTTTCCCAGTAAGTTCAAAGCAGCCTTCATTCCCAAGCCTTCATTCCAGTTACCATGACTTTTGGCCTTGCAACTCGAGGCTTTTTAGCCTTCATAAAGCACTTGACATTTTTAGTCAATGGAAACCAGGACAATGAAAACATCAACACATTGATGGGGCTTCAAAAGAATGCAGTGGCACAATCCCACGTCTGACTGTTTTTTGGAACACATACCTTTATTCCAGGTGATTCTCCATTCTAAAACTACAAGTAGCCCTTTCTCAGGGTGTTGTTATTCCATGGATTGATACGCTCCACAACTGCTTCCTCTGAATGTTAATGATGTGCTGTTTGTGAGCCTTTCAGTATCGGAGAGTTCAGCGCTGTCCTGGCAGCTCATCCATCATAGAGCTGGGGATTCACTCAGGGCTTTGATCTCCCAGCTTATTTCAGCAAACAAATATGTTACTGCACCTTTCACGAGAGAGAAACACACTGAGCACTCCCAGCCCTGTGCAGAGTTCTTTCAATTCTGCCTTAAATATCCCAGTTTAAAGTAGAACATGTCCCGCTGGGATTTTTTTTTTTGGAGGTGAGTGGGATTACTTCTTTGCACTGCTGGGATGTGCTTCTGCCATCCTGGAAATAAGAAGTTGCTCTCCCAAAGTCCGTGGATTGCTTTGGTAAAGGAATAAGCTGTCTTGGTTTTGACTTTTGGTGGGTAAATGTGGATGTTGGTGTCATGTGGGACTTTACACCCTGCCAGAACTCCTCTGGTCACCCTAAATGTCCCTCAGTACTCCAAGCTACCCCCCAGCATGGATCTGTGTGGGCACCAGTAACAATTCACCCCCACAGTCCAGCCTGCAGCAGAATACTCTGCAGTTACCATCCTTTTGTCCTCATTAAAAAACCCCAACAATCACTCTGGTGTTAATTCATGTGCCTGGCTCCACGTCTGGGTCACAGCCCAGACATTCCCGGTCTGGGGAGACCCCGAGGGTTTCCCACCTGCAGGGATGGAGTGTGGATGACATCCGTGGGCTGCCGAGTGGGGATCCTGCAGGATCTGATTCACTGTCTGCAGGCAACCCGTGGGGAGGAACGGGATCCTGCTGCCGCCTGCCCTTCTGGCTCACGCTGGCCTGGGAGTCCTTGAAGCACACCCAGATGTCCCCTCGGGAAGATCTTCTTTACTATTAAAATAAGCAGATGTCCTGGTGGTTTCTGATATCATGAGTATCCTTTCCTGTGAACTCATTCTGCTATAAATAGCAGTTTCATGCCTATTCAAAGAGCTCTTTTATTCCCCTCTCCTCCTTTCATCCCACATCCTTGCTGCTTTCTGGGATCTCTTACGCGTGCAAAGGACATGGCTTTCCCTGTGGTTATGTCAGCACATGGAGCTGCTCCTAATGGGATTTCAGGCCATCATGTGAGTCTGGGATGTGCCTACTCAGGGCTGTCATGTGTCTCTATTAAGGGCTCTGCTGACAGCTATAGGCTGGTGGATATCCTGAGTGCAGCTTTAGGCATGAACACAGCCATCAGTGGAAATATAAGGTTGGACTCCAGGCTGATGTGAAACAGAGGCACAGAAATCATTCCTTGCAAAACCATTCCAGGCAAGGAACTTGCTGGTGGGCAGAGCTTTTCCTTCTGGGCAGTTGTTCAAATGGAGGAAGAAATTAGGGACGGGGTGAGAATAGTCCATGACCCTGCTCTCTTTGAACTCACACAATCACAGCTGAAAATTGCCTGAGGCTCTATTTTCTTCTATAATTAGAACACTGTCAGAACAAGCTGGTGTAGGCAGGACCATGGGATTGTGACAGAGGCGCTGGACACCAGGACAGAATCCTGTCTAATGGATTTGAGGTCCTGAAAACCTTGCTGTGCTACCAGACTGTGGCTTCAGGGTATGGCCTGTATGAGCACAAGCTACTGGGTTTTGGGTCTGGGTTAGACTTGATGATCTTGGAGATCTTTTCCAACCTTGATGGTCCTGTGGTCCTAGAGGGGCATTTCCTGAGGCTGGAGTTACGTTGTGCTTTGGGGTGCACATCAGGTTTTTGTGACCCTGGCTGATGGCACAGGACAGTGGCACTGCAGAGACCTTACCCTGAGCTCAGGAGGACGTTGCCAAGCTAATCCATCATCCCACTTTCCTTCCCTTCCCCAGGGCTGACTGACCCAGCTGTGTGAGCCAGCCAGTGTGTATTCCTTGGGAAAGATGCATTGTATTGTACAGTAAAACAACACTTGCTGGTCAGGGCTCTGCTAAATTCTTTCTCTCTTCTGTAGTTTCTGAAAACTTCTCTTATGTACTTTGCCACGACCTCTCTCTACTGAGTCACCTTATTCCCATCTCTCTCCAGCCGTATTTTTCCCTGGACTGTTCTGCTTTCCAGCACATGCTTCCAGGCACCATCTTCTCTCAAGTTTACCAGCCCTGATCTCTGCTCCCAGCCCACCCACTGACAAACGCAGCTGCCTTTGGGAGTACCTGCTGCCCTCACTGAGCAGCTTCCTTGCAGACAGACAGTCCCCTGGGGAGCACCAGTGATCCTCTCAAAATGCTGGGAGGAATATCAAATCCTCATGTTCTCCGTTAGGAAATAGCCTCCTACTAGAAGGAGAAATAAACACTTCTCTTCCAGGCAATGTATTCATTTTTTGTTCCTTCCAGGGGTTCATTCTCCCGGTACCTGCCTTTGGGACACATAAATCTTTAGTTTAACTTGATATGTGTATTTTCTTCTCTTCTATTTTCAGGGCAGTGAACGTGCTGGCGTTCATCCAGTCAGCCTCCCCACAGCAGTGCAGTTGTTTTGTTTCTGCTCTCTTGAATGCAGCATCTGTACATTTGGTCACATATTAGATTATGGCGATGGTGAAATAATTCCTTTAACCTCGTTTGAGTGAGGGCTCAGAAGAACAGCCTGATTTATCTGCTTCATGGGTGGTACTTCAGGCAGTTAATTAACCCAAGTATAAACTGTGTTATTTACCTTGACTGTCTCTTTGTGTTTGCCAATAACATTTAATGATTCAAGCTGAATTGGCCAGAGAAATGGAAGAATGTTCTCAGTGGTTTATTATCCTCTAACAGGACATTCCAGGTTGGTACCTTCACAGAAAATCGTGTTCCAGTCCTAAACCTGACAATCCTGGCCATGGGATTGAGACTACAGCTGATATGTTAGAACAAGTAGTAAAGACGTGGTACTAAACTTGACAACTGCTCTACCCTGACCAGATGGAAACAGCCAGAAATGGAGCATCCCTGGTTTTTTAGCAGACAAAGGGACACCAAAGCTGTGTGAGATGTCAGGAGCATGCACAGGTCATACTCCCCCCCAGGCTCCTACAGGGAAGCAGCAGCAGCCTGAAAGATTAAGACCTAATTCCGTGTCTCAGTGAAAATCATGAAAGCAAACCAGGCCTTGATTTAGCAAAATCGTGTGAATTTCTTCTCACAGTTGAGTTTGCATCAGCATTAGGGAAAGGAGCAGCTCTGTAAAAAAGCAGTGGCTGTGTCTGACAGTGAAGTGCCAAATAAGTGTTTGGGAAGAGAGTCTTTCTACATGGTAATAAAGTGGAGATCTACTGATGTAATGGGAACTGAACTGAACTGGAACTCTGATCTCTAAGTATCAAAGTTTCCTTTAAAATCCAGCTTGTGAAAGAGTGGTTCCCATGACTCTCAATCAAACTTAACCCTTCAGAAAAAAGCTGGAGCAGGCAGATTTCTTCCTGTGTGACTTGATGCTCTAAATCCAAGCTGCAAGGGGTCTGCTTCTGATTGTTTGTCCTCAGGGTGGGGCTGCAAATAGTCCTGCCTTTAAAAATATCCCTTGATCTTGTGCAGCTAAGGAGGCCTCATCCTTCTGACAAGTTTGATTCACATCATTAGAAGAGGCAACTTCGCCAGCACAGCTCTCAGAAGTTCCAGTGGTCAGTCAGGCTGCCTTAACGGGGATAATGAAAAGGTCAAACTCCATTTCTTTTAATCCCCGAGACTGAACTTCTTAGAAATGAGTAGGAAATCGTCTGTGCCATCAGAAGAAAGGACAGCTGATGGGAGTGGATGGGAGCTGCACTGCCACCCGGGATTCATGGTGCAGACAGTGACTTCTTGTGCAACCCTGGCTGAGCAGCTTCTCGACACAAACAGCCTTTGTGACTACTATTATTATTATTATTATTATTATTATTATTATTATATCATTGAAGTCACTTGATTTGCTCAGCCTGGAGAAGAGACTGAGGTCAGAGCTCCCCGGGGGCTGCAGCTCCTCCCGAGGGGCAGCTCCGATCTCTGCTCCCTGGGACAGGGACAGCACCCAGGGAACGGCTGGAGCTGGGCCAGGGCAGGCTCAGGCCGAGAGCAGGGAAAGGTTCTTCCCCCAGAGGGTGCTGGGCACTGCCCAGGCTCCCCAGGGAATGGGCACGGCCCCGAGGCTGCCAGAGCTCCAGGAGCGTTTGGGCAGCGCTGCCAGGGATGCCCGGGGTGGGGCTGTTGGGGGGTCTGGGCAGGGCCAGGAGTTGGATTGTTGATCCCCGTGGGTCCCTTCCAGCTCAGGATTTTCTGTGACTCTGTAATTCTCTTCACCATTCAAGTTTTTCCCTGACAAACGTTCTTTGGGAAGAGAAATGTGGTAGTTCAGGGCTAGGTTGACCATCTTTTGCTCCTGTAATTCTGGGGTAAAATAACACTTATTTATTGAAGATAACCACAAAAAACAGTGAAGTTCATTGTGGAAGGGAATAATTTTGCTGTAACAATGGCAGCAGTCCCCTAAGTGACTGGCACTGTGCCCGTTTGGCCAAAGAGACTGAGCAGGGTTTGCCTGTACTCAGCAAGAGCCGTCTGGCCTTGCTTCTGAGGAACCTTCCAAAAACCTCGTGTTAGAGTTGATATGTTGAGCATGGCCCCAAACCCAAGGCATCTGTACAGCTGCTGACTTCACTGTTTGGCACCCTCGTGGTGTCTGGCTGTGCAGAGCAGTCTCCCAGGAGGAGCAAACTGGGTGCCTTGGCTCCAGCTCCTTCCATCCAGGAGATGCCATCTCCGCTGTCACTTGTGCTATCTCAGTCCCTCAAGAGTTCAAAAGAGGGGAGAAATAAAGGCAGACAGAGCAGGAGAGAGTCCTTTTCAATTTAGAAACCAGCTGGGCACCACAAATTCTAGCAGAAGATCCAAATAAGATCCAAGAGAAGGGAATCATCACCCTGCCATAAACAACTGGATCTCCATTTGGAACGCGTCACTTCAGCTGGAGAGGCTTTGGGAATGCTCTGCACTCAGAGCTTGCCAGGGCCATGGGTGAAAGGACAGCCTGGGAAAAGGATTGTTTGAGTTTCCTTGCTAACAGCACTTCAGAAATAACGGGCTGTGAGTGATGCAGAAGGCTTGACCAGGCCTGTGGATCATCCGTCATCTGATGCGGAGTCTTTATGTCAAAAAAGGTCAAATTAACACAGAGCCAAACGCTGAAAAGTGCTGAATGTGCACCCAAAAATGGGTTAACTGGGTTAATTAAATTTTCTTTTGAAGGCACTTGAAGTCTGGCTGGGACTTGAGTCATAATAACACAACTGGCCTGTGGTGGAACTGCTTCTAAACTATCGTGTGTTATCAGGTGCTGCAGAATAAATTTGGGTGGAGTATGTGGACAGCAAAAATCAGCTTTGAAAATGCAGAAAACCACCCTACCCCCCAAAATTTTAAAAGTTTAAGTACAGCACTTCCCTGGCGGTTTTATAATCCTTTTTTCTTGGTTTTGAAACACATTAAATGAATCCAGCACAGAGCCTGACATCTTAACAAAACCGACTGACCTAACACAGTGGGGCTTTTCAGACTACAAGTTCCAAAAATTAATTAGGATTTGTACTTTTCTTTCTAATTTTCAAAATGGAGAGCATGAAAGTCACTTAATGTTTTGAACGAGCAGCAAGGAGAGATCAGGGCAGAACGACCGAATTTCTCATTCATTTCTGGAAAGGGAAAAATAAGCAGACAGGTCTTCTCCAGCAGCAAAGCTCATTGAGGAGAACTCAAATTCATGCTACAGTCTGCCTGCTGTTAGTAACGCTGAGAAAAGCGTGCACATGGTTTTGAAGGAGAATGCTGAAGTGATCCTGCCTAAAAATAAGTTTCAGCTTTTAGCCAGGTCAGTGTGGTTTCAGAAGGCGTTGCACAGCCACACAGGGAACGGGAATAGGCTGGGGGCAGCAGCAGGGAGCCGGCTGGGGGAACACAAGACCTTCCTAAACTGTCCAGAAAAACCCACGTGGTCTGACAACTCTGGAAACTTCTCATTCTTACGCAACGCCGAGCAAGTGGTTTCTCAGAAACTTGTCATAAGGCAGTGGTTGTAATGGTGATATCTTCATTTTCCTCCTCCTGGGATGTCATTAAAGTCACCTTTAGTGGTGCACCGAGTCTGCATTGTCACCGTGGCCCCGTCTGTGCTCCCTGGGCTGGGGGTGACCCTGTTCCCCACCACTGACCCTAATGCTGCCCTGCTGGCTTGGACCTGCTCCTGCCTTGGCCTCAAAAACCTGATCCTCTGCCATGGATTTGTGCTGATGGGGTCTCCTGGTAGAACCTGGCCACCACCCCTGGCCTGTCCTGCTCCCCTTGCTCGGGGATGGGGAGGTTCCTGCTCTCCCAGCCTCGGGATCGCTCCTGCTCCTCATCCCTTTGGGAGCAGCTGAGCCCTCAGAGAGGGCTACAAACCCTGGATGCCTATGCCAGCATGTCCATGACCTTGTGGACACATGGAAAGGTTTGCTTGCAGTAGCAGGGAACCAGCCTTGCTATCTCAGGTGATCCTTCCCGGCTGGATGCTGGTTAAGTGCCCATGCAGAGAGTGCAGATGTACTGAAGGCAAATTCTGAATTACTTGGAATATTCTAAAGAAATGCCCAGTGAAATGAGGGCACTGACTCTATTCAGAATTACCCCTTTAAAAGTGTGCGCTCGACAAATTCTTCCCGGTGAGATTATGGGGTTTTTGGGAATAACTCCTCTGGCTTGCTTAGAAAGCAAAAACTCGGGAGAGGGGATTGGCAGGAGCTGGTTTTGCTGTTAGGCTCATTCAGGTTGCTAAGCTGATTAAATGAGGCTTTGGATAACGTGTGTCACGTCTCAGCACCGGGGGATGAAGTGTTTCACGACTTTCGGGAGCCAGAGCAGACTTTCAGTGACATCATAACAACTCAAATTTCACTTGCAAGCAGCTCACCTCTGCCTCCTGCTCGTTGTTCCTGCCAGCTCTGTCCTCCAAAGTCATTTCTGTCCGTAGGTCCTGTGCTCCAAGTTCCAGAGGGGACTGGGAATGCAGAATTAAGGGTTCTGTGTGTTCATTGCATGGAAAGGCTTTGATGCTTCACAACTGAGAGAGGGGGAAAAAAAGCTCTGAGCAGGGAGTTATCCCCTCCAACATGCCAGGGAACACTGGGGACAGGCTGTGCCTCACATCTCATTCCCATCATCATCTTGAAAGAAGGTCTTCTCCAGAGAAAACGAGCTGGTTTTCTTTTTTTTTTTTTAATTTTTAAATTATTATTCTCTTCTTAAAGTGTGCTCAGATTAGACATTGCAATAGAAACCTGATTTCCTTCTCCAGCCACAAGGCAGCGGCTCGGCCTCACCCCCTCATTTGTGTAATCAAAGCACTGGAAATGTCATCTGCAAAGTGGAAACACCTTCCAGCAGAAGGAAAGTGAAAATTCCTTGCCTCTCCACTGTGGAGCAGCCTTGTGTTTCAGGCAGTGCCCTAAGGAGGGAGAGCTCTGGTGTTCAGACTGCTAAAGTGACATGAAAAATAAAGATAAATGAAATTCAGGAATAAAAGTGAGATTCAAGTCACTAAGTGTGACTTTTAAGTCACACTTATGAACACTTTTAAGAACTAAGTGTTCTCCTTTCACTGCAGAATACCTCAAGTCTTCATTATTTAGTGTGCAGGAAGGAAGGAGACAAACAACAGATTAGAAATGAAAAAAACATGGTGGTGTCTTCCCCCCAAAAAGAATAATTATTTTAGATAAGGTGCTTGGCAGAAAGGCCACGCATAACCTAATCTAGGAAATATGTCATTATTTAGCCACAGTTATCTCCCAAATACTATTTTAAAATATGAATCTCCTGGTAAATCAGGCATAAAGACCAGTGCTGAAGGTCACTTTGTGACATGCTGCTGGCCTGTGGCAGAGTCACAGGATTCTCTGTGCAAGAAATCCACTTCTGCTAAGCAGATTTTTACACAGAATGGATTGTTTTTGCCAAACAGGACTGGCCTTCAGAATCATAACCAAAATAAAAAGAAAAATCCTGGAATTATGGGCCTACACCCATTTCTGTGTGAGTATTTTGCACATAATTAATGTGCACATCTTATCTACTGAGAAAACAGAGCAAAACCAGCAGCTCAAACAGGCCACCAAAGCATTGTTGGCTCCTTTCGATGTTCATGTGTTGTTTGCCTGTAATAAATTCACTGAGAACGTGCCTTGTTCTGTTAATACTCCTCCTTTAATGTGTTTACAGAGCTCTGTAGTTGGACAAAAAGATTCATAAAAGGCCAAATTGAGATATTTCTCTCTTTTTTTTCCCCAGTGAAAAAGTCAGGGTCTGTTTTTTCTGCTTGTTAATCACTTATAACGAAAAGAGACTTTCCCTCTGATCCACGAGCGTCTCACTTGCCCTTTGTGACAGAAAAGGCAGGTTCACAACTCACTGCTGGGTTTTGAGACCTGATTCTCTACTTAGGCTGGCTTAAGTTAGTCATTTCACAAGGATTAATCCTGACTTATCCCGCTCTTTCTGAGGGGAGAATCGAGATGGGTGATGTTTGGTTAAGCAGAGATGTGGAGGGGGAGAAAAACGCAGGAAAATAGACTTAGAGAGCTGATAGTCCCTTAAATATTTGTGATCAGACCACAGCAGTCACCTCACCTGCCACTGCACCAAACCTCCCGTCAGTCAGAGCAAATCACCCGAAAATGAGATTATAGTGCTCTGCTGGTTTTTAAAATACTTTTATCCAAGAAATGCAAAGCTGAAGGAATTCTTTGCTGGAAGACTCCTAATCCCTGGAGCGATCTGCTCTGTGTGTATTTCCCCACAATCATTTTCATATGAGTATTGGAATGCTTCATGAAATCCCTCCATTTGCCTTTGGGGGTGTTCCAAAACTCTTCCAGAAAGTCTGAAGTTTCAGGGATTTTCTTGGGATTATTTTGACTTCAACTGGAACGTGCCTCGCTTGACTCCAGACAGAAGAGAAATAAAGTGAGCGCGTTCCTCCGGAAGCCGAGCCCGTGTGGGTAAACACGGCTCTTCCACTGGGAATTCTGTGCTGGAGGAGCCTGGCAGTGTCTGTTTGTGCACAAGAGAGGCCCCTTTGTCACTCAGGTCAGCAAATCATTATCATGGTTTGGAAAAATTAATAAAGCACGAGGAAACGAGTTTGTAGGGCGAGGAATTCCTTTGCCTGAAGGCGGTTCAGTGGCCCGGTGGTTTTCCTCAAACAAGGATGTCCTTGTCAGAGCCGGGTTACAAAATGGAAAAAGAAATGGGAAAGGGGGCAAGATGTGTGGGAGGAATAAGACACAACTGAAAATTTCAGCGCTGACGAGGTCTAGGATGATGTGTGGGACAGTAGAGGGACACTCCTTGCCTGCCAAGAGCCAGCTGGGGAAGAGCCTTCCATGGGAGAGGATGTGAATCCAGAGTTGTTAAGAAACATAACAAAGCCATTGTTTCACCAAACCTTCCTTTGTAACAAGGGATGAGCCCCAGTCAGCGAGCAGGAAAGGGGACGGATTTTCAGGTGAAACTGACTGTTCTAGAGGAAACGTGTTCCTCTGAGGCAGACACATCAGCAAGGGATGGAAATATCCACCTGCTGGAGAGAGCCCAGAGGAGGCAGCAGGGGCATCAGAGGGATGGAGCAGCTCTGCTGGGAGGAAAGGCTGGGAGAGCTGGGATTGTTCAGCCTGGAGAGGAGAAGTGACCTTGCAGTGCCTGACAGAGCCAACAGGAAAGATGGAGAGAGACAATTTACAAGGGATGGAGGGACAGGACAAGGGGGAATGGCTTTAAGCTGCCAGAGGGCAGGGCTAGATTGGATATTATGAAGAAATTGTTCCCTGTGAGGGTGGGGAGGCCCTGGCACAGGGTGCCCAGAGAAGCTGTGGCTGCCCCTGGATCCCTGGAAGTGTCCAAGGCCAGGCTGGACGGGGCTTGGAGCAGCCTGGGACAGTGGGAGGTGTCCCTGCCCATGGCAGGGGTTTGGAACTTGATGGTCTTTAAGGTCCCTTCCAATCCAAACCATTCCAGGATTCTGTGATCTAAGAAGGGTTTTTTTCAGCTGCAGCCTGTCAAAATATATTTAGCCAGAAATTCTTATGAGCTCTCATTTTTAAATGAATACTCCTCAAGTTGAAAGCAGATTAAATTCTTTTAAAAATTATATTATTTCTCTACTGAACAATTGTAAGCCACCCCACACGGTGAAATGGAATTTTTTTACTACACCAGGAACTGAAACTCATCAAGCAGAAGGTAAAACTTAGTGAGTGATCAACAGAAACAGAGAAATATCCAGGTTAACTGTTGGCTCCCCAGTGCAGTTGTGTGGCCCTATCTAATTCCCTAAGGAGCCCTCTAATGCTGTGCTGATAGCTTCAAGGGTGAAGTGGGAGGAATCTTACAATCCTTCACCACAGGAATATCCAGGACAAATTATAAAAACTTAATATAAAGGCTTTTCAGTCATATATTAAAAAAGGACAGTTGAAACTTTCTGAAGGAGATTAAAGTCTCTCTTTAAAGTCTTGCTCCTGCAGAATTCCCTGCTCTCAAGAAAAACGGGGAAAGGATATACAGATATGAAGAAAAACATCTCCTCTTTGTTCAGCAGTGGATTATGTTTCAAGATAAATTTTGGCAGCCTATTCATTCTTCACCTGAATGGCTGCAGCTTTCACCTCTTATCACAAAATATGTGTAAAAGGATTTCAGAACTTCTATCTGAGCCGTACCTACTCTTTTTTCCTTTTATCACAGACTAAACTACTGAATAAGCTTCTGTCTTTCTGCCTTTGGGGGTGCTGAAGGTCACTGAAACGATATCGGTGCAATTTTGTAGTGATCTGGAAATCTGAGCCTGTTGTGTTTTCCCAGTAACTGAGCAAACCAAGTGCCCGTTCCCCCTCCCACAATATTCTGTGGCCATTGCAAGATGCAGGGGGACCGAAGGGATTTGAGGATGCAATCAAATCACAAAGCACTTTGTGCTGTGCTGCATCCCGGGGTTCCCCTCTGGGGGGGTTCAGCTCCCACAGGCTGTGCCATGGAGTCTTTAAGGTCCTTGGTTCTGTTTATTACCTTGGAGAAGCTGTGCTGTCACAAAGCTGTGAACCCAAACTCAACAGGCAGTGAAGAACTATTGCCAAATGTAGTGGTTTGATGATTTATTTCAAGAGGACTCAGAGAACCTCGGATCTTTGGCATTTCGCAGATTATTTACCAATAATAATTGAGATGAGGAAGGGCTTTGATTTCATCCAAAGCAAATTGCTGAAGGCACAGCTGAAGCTGAGCTGTGTGTTCATTCCCAAAGCTGGGATGCAGGAAGATTCTTTACAAAATTCACTCACACCAGAGGAGAGGCAGACATGTGGAAGGTGGCTTTGAAGAACAGCAGAAAGTAGGATTAGGAAGGACTTGTTTGGAAATGTTTCAGGGTATGGTGAGTCCTGACCAGTGCACCCCTTGATTCCACCCTTGCAAGGACGATGTTTTCTGCTCTGGATAATTGGCATAAACCAGGAATAGCCCAGCCTGCAGTAAAGGCTGAGGGATTGGTAATTATTACCAAGAGCCAAATACTGATCTCTGTTGGCAGCAGCATTCCCCGTGACATTAATGTGGATGGAGACAATCTCCTTGGTAGAGGAACCTTCAGCTGTAGCCTCTGAACATTTCCCAGCCCTGGAATTTTTCCCTGAACAAGGCAAGTAGGACATAGCTTGTTTCACTTTCTTGTTGGACATACTGGTCTTCCCGAGCTGAAATTAAAGACGTGAGGAAAACAAACCCAACTAACGTTTGTTTGAGTCACTGAATCAATAGCATAAAGTCTGGCACAGCTAAGAGCTTTCTGTAGATTATTTTGCCAAGTTTAAAATCCTCTTCCTGGATACGCCACGTTCCCTTTCAGGGGGCATTCCTTCCTCCCAGCCATTCTAATAATATTTACCCAGAGGAAGCAGTGTGTTTTCCACAGAGTGATCCCAAGCCATGCCTTCATAAATCCATGGAAGTCAGTGAAATTATGTTGTCAACAAAGAGAATGGTCCCTTTGTTAATCACTGAGAGAAAATTGCCTGCAAGTAGGAGAGTGTGTGAGGGAGATTGGGATATGATCACTGTGGAGAGAGTTCACTGGGCAGGTTTGCCCAATTTTTTTACTCTCTGTTTCTTTGTTAGCACTTTCTACCATGTTATTAATCCTGTTGTCTTTCTGTATCTTCATTGGCTCCTTCTTAGTTAATATTTATACTGTGCAGTGTATTTCTCTGAAGGGTGGGAAGATGGTTTTTTCAGAGATGTGGCAGTTCTTCAAAGTGTTCTGTTCAAAGTTCAGGATTTGGGGTAATTTAAGGCATGCACGAGGCCTGCAGGGATTCTGCAAAGGTGTGGGAGGGCAGAAATGTGGAGGTTAAGCTCGGCTTTCTGAAGGTGCTTCCAAAGCAGCGTTGGCTGTGGCTGAAAGCTTTATTCTTCCCTCTCTCAAGCTAAAAAGGGGCAGCCTCTGGAACCAGTGAGTTGAATACTGCACTGGCAACCTGTGAAGAGCTGATTCTTGCTGTGGTGAAGCTGCAGCTCTTCTTTAAGACGAGTTTTTTAAATTAACCATCACAGATAATCAAGGAGGATGATCCACATCTGGTCCAAGCGGCCATCGTTGCCTTCCCTGAGCCCAGGCTCTGCTCTGTCACCTGCCACTTATCTTGGGCTGTTGGCTTCTAAATCCCAGCTGGTCCCAGGTAACCCAGGTCACTCAGCCAAACCCCTCTAAACCCTGCTGACAGCCCAGTTGGGCCTCCTACCACAGAGGTTGCCACACGAGCAAACAAAAGTAGGTCACAGCTGTCACGAGCATGAGAAAACAGCTCTGCCAGCACAGAACATGTTTGCAGTTGGGGTTTTAGACTTTGTTAGATTGCTGCACACAAAGCAACAAATTAAAAATGATTAAAAGAAAAAACAACCTCCCTAACAAACTGGCAAGCAACGTGAACAACAGGCTTCTTGGGTTTCATTGAATATTTCAATGAGCTTTCTTAACCCTGAGAGAGGGAGAGCAAAGACCGTTTTCCCCAAGACTGTTAGAGAGAACCCAGAGTGCTTCCAATGGAAAGTACCAATCCAGGAATCGCTCCCTGAGGTGCACTTAGGAAGATTTGCTTGGACTGGCATCCTGGAAGTTGTCTGGGGATGCAGAGATCTGAGGCCAGAGGGGCTGATTTGGGTAAGGAAGTGTTTTGAAATTCTGGTTTTGGGAAACTAACGACAGCTGGCGAAGTATTAACATCTATTTCAAATGAGAGTGTTATCAGAAATAATTAGAATTAATATCCTTGTCTTCAGGCCGTTGCCTTATCTCTTCCTGATGGTTATTTCAGATGCTGGAATTGAAGTCAAGTGATTTGTCAAGCAGAGTTTACTAAACAGAAAATGGTTTACAAATGTGTTGTGAAGGCAGGCCAGGAGCACTGTGTGGGTGTGAGGATTGGATTGGTTCTCAGTTTTGCTACAGATTCGTATTTCGGACACTGAAAAGCTTTAAAGCTCCTCAAATTTGATTCAGGTCTTTATAGACTGTGTGGCAAGGTGTCAGTCTTGCTTCCAGAGAGGGAGGAGACAAAGAAAACCTTTTCAAATGGGACTGTTTATTGAGCTCCTGTGTGCCCTGAGGCTCTGCAGAGCGATGGGAAAGGGGGGCTTGACACTCTCTAGGCACAGCACTGAGCTCTTGGACAGCCTGGAGTCCTCTGACCATTGACCAGGAACTGCCCCACACTCTGTGCTTCAAAAACATCCATCACAGGCTTCCCTGCCTTGGATTGTCCTGGCTGGGGATGGATTTCCAAAGGCAATTACCAGCCTGGAGCCTCAGGAGGGGAACTGGTGACAACACTGACCCATGGCCTGGGGAGGAGGGTTCTGGGCTTACAGAGCTCTGCTGCAGAGCCTGGGTGCACCTCGAACTTTGTCATTTGAATCTGGTTTTTGCCTTTGATATTCTGGCTTTCAGAAGGCCACATGTGAAATCTGTGATGCAACAGAGAACCAAACCACACTCCTGGCTTAAAGTGCTCTTAGCTGCCCCCACTCCCCGGTCAGCATCTTCCTCTTCTGTCCTGTGCTTGAGGAAATATTTTTTTTAAAGTAAATCTTTATAGTAAAACCTACAAAAGACAGTTGGGAAGCCTTTCCTTGTTTTCCTAAAGAAAAGCCTGAAGTGTTAGGATTTCTCCAAGAGATTTAGCTCCACTACAGCAATTACCAGCAAAGTACTCTGCCAGCACATGTATTTTTTGAGCTATTTTTATGTAAGTGCATTAAAAGTTGCAAGGCCAAACTTTCAGAAGTTGGCAGAAGTGGGAATTAGCTCCTAAGTCACCTGAATTTGGTCTTTTTATCTTTCTTAGATCTTATCTTTCGTTATACCTTAGATAAGTCACGTGCTTTATTTATAATATTCAACCCATTCTGAGTTTTTCTGTTTGTTATTTCCCTTCTGTGCCCACCACATTTTAGCAAATAAAAACCCCTCCTATCTTCCTTTCCCTTACTGTTGGGTACAATGGGACCGATGGGGAAACAGGGACACAGGATGGAGTAACCTCTAACTTTTGGTTAACTTTTGCTTTTTGAGAGATCCGCAAGGGCTGTTTTTTTTCCCACCACTCAGCAATCTGGAGCATTTATTAATTCCCAGCTCCCACTGAGTTCATCTGGGGCACATCAGGCTCCTGGGGGGCAGGTCACACCAGGAGCACACAGAAAGTGGCCACCTGGCTGAAATAACTGAGCTCAGCTTGGTGGTGACAGAAGCTGATTCCAGCCTGAGTCTGCATCCAATTGCCAGAGCTATGAGATCATCTTTTCTTTTCCAGGAAATCCTTCCTCATGGAGCATGTGGGTCTTCCTAGAAATGAAGCAGGAGCCTAAAAGTTTCTATTGTTGTGCAGCACTAATGCAGTGCAGGACACATTTGGGGTTTTTTTTTTAAGCCAAATGAAATATTCTGGAGTAGGGAGGGATGGGGTGTGGTCATGGCAGAGTGAGATGGAACTCAGCAGCTTCCAAGAAGAGAACCTAGTTAAGGACAGGAACTGGATTGATGCATTTTTTGGTAGGATTTGCCAAGAGGAAGGAAAGAAGGAAAAATGTCTTTAAATCATCTCTTGTGGGTGCCTTCCAACTCAGGATATTCTATGATCTCTGCCTCGTTAGTGTTGGGTTTCCTCTAGCACATCTTTGTTAGAAATACATTCCTTCTTCCTGATCTGTTTGCTTCCTGAGGGGTTTTTTTTTGGGAAAGGTTCACCAACGCTCAGAGTTGGAGGCTCTGGAACACTCACTAGAACCATAATCATCTTCCCAGACACAGAAAAGCCAAGGCCAGCACACACCAGCTCTTGCAATTCCCTGTTTTCCTGGCTGTGTGGTTCCCACCACCAAATGCTGATGTGAAAGACACGGAAATGTTTCACTGAGGACAGTGACGCTTTCAGTGACACTGAGAAAATTCACAATGACTCCCAGTTGTTCAAGCCCAGAAACTTTCTCAGAAGAGCTATTTTGCTCCTTCCATCTGGAGGAGTTTTAAATTGATTTTGCTCTAGAAAGGATGGAGAGATCCATGGGCAGCCAGGCAGAAGGAACTGAGGGGAGGCAAATTCCTTTCTGTGGAAAGGACTGTGGATAAGAAACTGTGGCCTTGGCCTATTGTCTTTTTTCTCATGGTTTAATCTTTTGAACTAAGTGTAGGACATGGCAATGACATGGAGATGAGCTGAGAAGGCTCCTTCTTGTTTAAGATGGCTTGAAAAGACTCCTCCTAATCACCAGGCTCAGCTAGAGCTGTTCTAAGAAATCAGCTCTGCAGGTTTTCTTCAGGTATTACTAAAGTATCCCAAATATTCCTCCTTCTGCAAAGATGTCAGTAGCACAAAGTGAGTCTGAGCAAGGACGGGAGGTACTGAGGGGGTTGTGTTGGTCACTCACTTCAAGAATACTCTCAGAAGTTTGAATGAACACTTGTTAAACTGTCTGCTTTCAAGTGGCACACGAATAAGCTGCTTTGGATTTTCTGTCCTTTTTTTTAACCAGCAAGGGGCACCGTGAGTCACCCCAGTATTCAGTTTGGACATCAAAACAAATCAAATAGGGCAGAAAGGTGAAAATCCTGCCTGTGCCTTGGAATGTCTTGTTCCCTATCTCCAATGCCAGTCCCTGTTCACCTCTGTGATAACTTTGCTGTCTGCTCTTTGGGTTTTTTTTATTCCTAAGCCTTTAAACCCATGACAAACCCACCTCTTTAGTGTTTGTCTCCTGGAGTTTTGACTCCTGTCTGGGAAAGCACTGATGAGTCAAAACGATTTTAAGAGATAGCGGTGGCCATGGAAACAGAGTGAAATGAAAACACTGGAAAGGTGGGAGTGCAGAGCCTGAAGAGCTCTTCAGAGAACCTGTGTTTGCTTTGGTCTAAAACCACCAGTCAATAGGAGCCACAATTAGGCAAGACTGGATTGAATATGCGCAGTATCCTAGCAATGAAGCAACTAATCTGTTTCATAAATTACCACTGATTGCCGTTGATTTTTTCACTGAAAACCTTAAATCGAACTCAAGTTTGCTACTAATCTGCTTTAAGTAAAATAGCGATTAAATTGTGGGCAGAGGAGGGATGACAACGAGTGCTTTCAGCTGTGGTTCAGTATTTAGCAGCCTCAGCCACTCCCTTGTTCAAAGGCAGCAACTCCAAATTCAGGAAGGGTTTTTGTTGGCTTTGCACTCAGGTAAGATCAAAGGTGCCGGGCTAGTCCTGGAGACCCAAAGCTCTGCCTGTTTGCAGGAGGGGTAAATCACTGGGTATTAATAAAATATTGCTCACCCCAAGAGGCTCATTCCGTGCTGGCCTAGAGGTAACCTCTTCACGAATTCCTAAAAAATATTCTGACCCTGTTACTGAGGCCTTTGAGCTGATGTGATTATTTTCCCCCAAACAGCACAAGAAGAGCTTTGGCTCGTTCCTGTTCAGCACATCGATTGTTTTCTAATGCACACTCTGTACAGTTACTCAGAAGTGAAAGCTGTGTCCTACTACCTGCCTATCCTGCAATCCATTCCTTCCACAAACAACATGGATTTGTTGGGGATAATCCTGCCATGGAGATCCTTGTCTCCAGAGAGTGCTTTAACAAGCACAGGCCGATTTCCGAATCGCAGCCATGAGGTTTGCACATCTGCTTTTCTAACCAGGTATTCAACCCTATTTAAATGCAAAACCTTCCTAGTTCGCTTATGTTTGTATTTTGGTCTTCAAAATATCCAGCTTCACAAGTGCTTTGACCTGTGGTGGAACTTCTGGGTGCTGGTTCAGAGTAGACAATGGTGTGGTCTGGCAGAGTGATTTCTGGTTTTGTCTTAGTGAGGCTGATAACACCCATGCCTCAGACAAGGCTTTGTTTTAGTTTCATTTCCATCTTTCTGTGCAAAATTGTCCTGCTTGAGAATGGAGACACAGTGTGAAGACTTGACTAAAGCTCCTGCCCACTCAGCTGCAGAGTGCAAAGGCTGAGTCCATAAATCCTGAGCAATCCGAGTGGGCAAACGCGGCTGATTCCCCAGGAACCTCGGGACACGTTTGACTATTTGCAAGATTTCCAACCCATTCTATTTTCTCCAGTACCCAAGGATGTGAAGAGCTTGAAAAACCAGGATAAAATTCATTTCTAGTCAGAACCAAGTCGCAGGGAGCTCTTACCCAATGTGTTCCTTTGCGTAGGAGCTTGGATCCCTTCCAGGGTTTTGTCAGCCAATATTTATGGTCTTCCAACCTCTTCCCCATGGCAGCCGGCTGAAGTTTGAAAGCAATTACAAGTCTGGGCTGATGTTTGTCAGTTTGTAGGAGAGAGTAACTAAGTGCTAGCCCTAAAAACAATTGCCTTGCTCTGCCTGGAAGGCTCAGTTGGGAGCAGCCCCTTTTCTCTGGGTTAAATCGCTCATCCAGTGTGAGCGCCAGGAGGAGTTTGGGGGCAGTTCTGAGATGGAAAGAAGCTGTTTTGCCCAACTTTTGCCTCAACTTTTCTTCTCTCAGAGTCTTTCAGAGAGGATCCAGCTCTTCCCTGTAAATTTTCACCGAACCTTGGATACGCCCTTTTCTGAAATAGCAACTGTAACCCTGCCTTCTGTGAGAAGTGTCCAAATAACGCCTTTGCCCAGAATGTCTCCCAAATGACCTCCTCGCCAGGCACATGGCACCATTCAGAACTGGGTTTCAAAGGAGTTTGTTATCACCCCTTCATTTTAGAAGCCATTTGGGTGATGTGTTTGACAGCCATGGCTGGGTTTGGATGGTTAGACAGGCTGAAAGTGTGTAGGAAACAACTTTTATTCTATTCACCTTCCCATGTCACTTTTTAAAATCACCTTTTCTCCATGTCGACATTTCTTCTCCATGAGCAGAGCTTGCTCTGTAACAGGAAGGAGCTGTTACTGCTTCTCTGTGCAAAGCAACATTGATAAATTCATGCCAGAAATGCCTCATTTCAGCAAGTCCTGAGACTGAAGCCCTCTCCTCTGGAAAGCACAGGTCCAGCTCACACACGAGCAGCAAAACATCTTTTGTTTCTCTCTTGTGGCTCTTTGTTCTTGAAATCAATATCCAATCAATAACAGAACAATTCTCTCTCCTATCCTAATTCCCTATGACACCCCCTGCTCATTTCTCACAAGCTTTGGAGTGACTTCTGGAATGGAAACAGTTTTGAATTGAGGATCTGCATTCAGGATTTCATCCTGACTTCATGTTTAGTGCCTCTTTCCTGAAGTCTGGAACGGTGGCAGTGTGGGAGCTGGTGGGTACCACTGCCTGCCCTGCTGAATCAGAAATTGCTCCTTTCTCTGGCATCCCCATGTCATGGTCCTGGGAAAGAAGCTAAGCATGATTGCAGGGTAGGAAAAAAGCCCTGAAAAAAATAAATTACATTGGTTTGAGGTTAAATCCATTTGTAGTCCACAGATGCCCTGGGACTGACTGTCCTTTGTAGCAAGATGTGGAGGGGAACAGTCACGCACAAATCTGGCAGACAGAGGAACCTTGAGATGGTTTGTGATAACCAGACCGAAAAATAAGGGAGTGGAGCTGATGGAAGCTGGCCTGGAAACATGCGATCTAAAAATCCCATGTGATTCCAATAAGTTCCTTCTCCTGGCTGCATTCTTTGCATGCCTCCTGATTCAGCGCTGCATACACAGCTCCACGTGCTCTACATAACTTATCCTGCAGCCTGAAATAATCCTGCAAGGAAAAACGAGCCCCCCCAAAACACTTACAGATGTAAAACTGCAGTCTGTAGATTAAGGGCTTAGCACCAAGCTGCGAGGCCAGACCACCTTGCCTGGAAGCTGGGAAGCATTTTGTGATGTTTCATGTAGTGTGCCTTTCTCTTCCCTTTTTGTCATCCCTGTAGCTTCACATCTGGACCCCAGAGCACCTCTGGATGCCTCTTTGTGTCCAACTGAGAAACACATTTTTCACAGCTTTATTAAGAACTCCTGTAGTGGACTGAAAGTGACGAGTTGGTATTTTAGGGTGGAGCTGACCAGAACTTCACACTTTTTTTGGAGGCATTTTTAGCCCAGGCAATTTTTTTTTTTGCTGGTGACTCCTGAATGCTGCAGGGTCAGTTCCACAGCACCCACCAAGGACTGCAGGTATGGGACTCCTTGTGAGGCCCCAAAGCTGCCCTCTGACAGGCTCCCTCATACCCAAGGGCTGACCCCCAGCCGGTGTTCCAGGTGGGGAATAGCGTGGATAAGGGGTGATGTCATGTGTCTCAATCCTTCACGGAGCTTTTAAAGGGCTGGAGGACCATATGAGTAATGAATTGTTAAAATTGGTTCATGTCAAGAGGTCGCTGCTGCTGCTGCTGCAGGATGTGCCAGTGACTCAAAGAAAAGGCAAAAGGCTGATTTCTCTGAGCAGTGACTCATTGACATCTGCCTTTTTCTGTTTATCCCTGTGAATTCTCTCATTGACTTGCAGATTTTCCTTTCCATTCTCTTTTACAGTAAGGCTGTTACCATGTCAGCCCAATTTTGGTCCTTCTATAGGCAACTTTTTCCACTGCCCTCTTCCACGCCTTCCCTGGGAAGGAGCTGCTGCTGGAACTGCCTCTCAGAAGGACTCTCTGACTGAAGCCAGTCTGTCTGGGAGCGGTGCTGCTGGGAGATCCTTCAGCACCAACGTGCAAAGCTTTTCACAGACAGCTTTTCTTGGAGGTTTTTGGAATGTGGGACCTGTGGGAGAGGTAGATCTGAAGGAACTGAGCTCCCACACAGCCACTCCCCTGTCTCTCCTTGGAAGGAGGTTTCCAGCCAGGCTGTCCAACCCCGAGTGCTGCTGATGTTGTCGATTTGGTCAGATCTATCTTTAGCTTCCCCCTGGGCAGAAATCAGTTGGTTTTCATGCTTTATCAAAACACCCTGACTCCATGTCAAGCCTGTGATTTCGGGTTGGTGTTCTTGGCTGCCACAGGGTGGATTTCTTTAATGACAATTTTGGGTACACACAGTTGTGCTGTGGTGTTTTCCCTTTCCAAGAAATGCTGTGTGCAAGTGCTGGCGGTGTCCCAGAGCTGACAAGGCAGTGTCTCTCCTTCCTCTGAGCCACTGTGGCCCAAATTATGGTGGACAGTTCTCAGAAATCAAACTACTCCAAGTCTGGGCACTGGTGGGGGTCGCACTCCTTAGGGCAGCTCTAAAAGCTTTCGTTTAGACTTCTTTAGTGCTGATGTTCGTCATGAAATGGGCAAAAAGGGTTTAAAGGATAGAACTGAAGCTTTAACTGAACTCTCTGATGTATAAAGGATCCCAGTCTGCATCCCCAGCAGTTTCTGGACTCTAAGCTCCATGCAACTCAACTTTTCCAGACTCTTTTACATTCCTTCACTCCCTCTGGTCTTGGTTGACTTTGGCCAGGACCTCTCTGCACTTCCAAGTTCCTTCATTTCAGACCCAAACCTCAGCCAGAGCTTTAAATGTTTCCTTAGAGATGCTTATATCTGTGACCACAACAAGGAAATTGTGATCTCCACTTAAATAATAAGAATCTGACAATTCATCTCTGTGTTTTTTAGACACCACAATGCAGCAAAGGTTCGTGTGGGTGGTGGGCAGGGAGGGATTGTGGAGAAATGGAGGGCACGAAACCCACAACCAGAGAGGATTTTAAGCACATCCTGTCCAGCCATTTTTTGGTTATTTTCCCAATAAAAGGAGAGATTTGTTCATTTTTGATCATGGTTTGGGAGTCAGTAATCGGTGCAGTTTACCCTCAAAACTGATGTTCTTTTTTTCAGTCTCCTTCTGCCTCCTGCTTTCATACCCATCCAAGTCTCCTCTGCAAGGGGACCACACTGTGGTTTTGGGAAGAGCAGGACAGCAACGGCACAATTCCTGTCTGGGAGACAGAATCTGACCCGTAATTTCCAGGGAAAAGGAATAACTTAAACTGTGGTTCACTGTCATCACTGTCATGATGCTTTCTTTCCTTTCACCGAATGTTCTGGGCATTTTATAACGTTGTTTTAGGATGTCACTTGGTGATTCAACACACTTGCAGTTGAATCCATGAAAGAGAAGCGAGAGGAGGGCACGGCAAAGCCTTGTGATCTCAAAGACGTATTTTTCAAATGTTGTAGAGCCACAGAATTGTTTAGGTTGGAAAAGACCTTCGAGAGCATCAAATCCAACCGTTCCCCCAGCACTGCCAAGTCCACCACTATTCCATGTCCCCAGGAGCAGCATCTCCATGGCTTTTAACCACCTCCAGGGATGGTGACTCAAGCACTTCCCTGGGCAGCCTCTTCCAGAGCTGGACACTCTTTTTGGTGAAGGATTTTTTTCCTACTCTAATCCTGCAGTGATTTGGCTGGGGCTTGGAGAGATTTGAGGCTCACTGTGGCATTTAGCTGTACCTACACGGCAGCACCCAGGGCTGTGGGGTGGAGAGCTCCGGGAAATGCCTCCAGCTATCCCAGGAACACACCCATGGGAATGCAGGAGCTGCTTCTCAGGGTGACTTTTCTTACCAAAGCTTAATTCACCTTGGTGCTGCTCACCGACATTAACCACACAACGAAGATGTGTCTGTACAGATGAAAATATTGTCAAGATTGAAATTTTGTTTGGTTCTAAAAATCATTCTGGAATATACTTAGAGGTCACGGGGTGCTGGTCTTTGTGCTGCTCTTTTCATCCTCCTCAGCACGAGATGTGAAAGGACAGGATTTTCCCACTGCAATTCACTCGTCCCTGCGGTGGAAGGTGGAATGTGCTCCTTGAAACCTTTAGCAGTACACACAGATTGAAGCAATGACCAAACAAATTATCCTACACAGCCAGGGGTTCATAGAAGTTTAAAAGGGATAGAACACTTAACCAGCATCCCCGACTTCCAGCGATATTCTGGAACTTAATTCCCAAGGCCAAAAAATCAGCTCCTGACACTCTGCAGGCATCAGCTGCAGCTCTGTGGAGCCCTTTTTTGTTCCAGAGTGGAGCTGTTATTTACTTGAATGCTCCTGAAACGAGATACACCTGCTTTTCCTGGACTCTTCCCAGGGCCTTGGTACTTATGGGGAATTACATCTTCCATCTGCTGACTTCTGCTGCAGGTTTGTCTCTGCTCTTTGAGGCCTCTCTCTCAAACTCACCTAACCAGAGAAAGAGCTGCTTCACAACCAAACTTTCAGTAAGTGGTTCTGAGGAGGGGAAGTTGAAGAAATCCCAAAGGAATCGCTTGGCTATTCCCAGCAGGGAATGCTGGATGCAGCCACTTCCTCCCTGGGCTCGCACCGGTGAGCGCTGCTGCCTCCAAACCAGGGCTTACATAAAACTTCCAAAGAGAATTCATTTATCCGCGGCTCTGAACGACTTGTTTTGCTTCAGGAAAGATGACGACATTATCCAGAAATGTTCTCCTCTGAGCTGGGCCCAGGGATGAGCTGCTGGAAGGGATCAAACATTTACAGCTCCACAGGGACAGAGAGGTTTGTGCAGGGTGAGAACTGCAGGCGCTGCGCACCCCTGACACCGAGGGCAGGTGTTTATGGGGGATTAATGATTTAAACAAGGAGTTTGTGCAGGAAGGAGCTGATGGGCCGAGGTTTTCCTGGTGTAAAGCAGGGTTGTTGTGCTGGGATTGCTTCCTGATGGCTCAGGGTTCCAGGGGCTGGTCCAAGGGCGAGGGGTGAAGCAGGTTCAGGGATCTGGGATAGACAATCCAGCTCTCTGTTCATACAAACCTTCTGCAAAAGTTTCCAAACCTTTTTGAGGTGACAAAACGAAGCTGGAAAATCCAATTTTTTTTTTTTTAACCATTGTTATTTACTTTTTTAATTCTTGGATTTCTCACCTGCCCAAACAAGCTGATTGATTTAGGTGCCCTAAACTCTTCTAACTGCAGCAGTGGGAAGCACCTGGAATGTCAGAGATACCCACGAGTGAACTAAAAGAGCCATGATCAATCAAGCGAGGCAGTTAAGGCAAATTAAACATGGAAAAAGCAACAGATTAATTTAAAAGTCGCTGGCTGGGATTTGGAGAATATTTTGTACTTCCCCAGTAAACACTCCAATAGACTTGGACCCAAAGTGTTCCTAGGCACCGGCCAAGCTGCCACAGGCTCTTTTAGTTTCCATGATCCATCTCCTTTGCAGCTAATCCAGCATGTATTCCTTACTTTCCTGACAGCTCCATCACCTTTGGACTCTGAATCTGTGGTTGCCATGTGTGCACATTTTCAACTTTCAGCAAAAGCACCAGGATTTGATAGAATGCAGGAGGAGACACGTTTAATAAGATCCTTAATTGAGGCCTGTCCCTGTCAAGGCAACGTGAAAACAGATGCTAAGATTCCTCTGCTCCTTTCTAAAATCCTGAATCGTGTCATTTTAACCAGGAAATATTTTTTCTTCCAAAGAAAAGGAGAAAAAAAAATTAAAAGACAACTTTTTAGCTGATTGACTGTGAAAATAGGGATAGAACCGAGTAACAAAACTTGGTGCAATCTTTCAAATATGAACCAAATACAGAAAATAGGGGCTTATCTTTTCAGTAACCTAAACCCCACAGCTCCCAATCTTCTCTCTGTGTTAATCTATCCCAATGTCAAAGGTAGCCAAGCTTGGTTTAGCTCATTATAGATATTTTTTAAAACTTGGCTAGACTGCAAATGCCATGTGCAGGCAAATCAAGATCTGACAGCCAAGACCATGCCACCTGCTTAGAATTAGTCTGATTAAACCCCTCTGCCCATGTCACTCGTCTGTCACCCTGTCCCTGGCGTGGGTGACATTACATAACCCGCATTTTGTTGTGGTGCTGCTGGAATTCAGGCTCTGAAATGCTGCACGTCACTTTGTGTTTGCACACGCTTCGAGTGTCCAGGGGATCTGAAAAACACATTTTGCTCTTTTCTGCTTGGAAGGTTTTTCAAAACTCCTTTGGCTTTTGTGTTTGGAAGGGTTTGAAGTCACTGTGAACTGAGGGACAGCTCTGCCCTGGTTCTCTCTGTCACTCCTTGCTCAGCCTCCCCACCTGGCTGCTGAAGGTGGAGAGAGGGGCTGGACAGGGGTCCTGGGCTTGCTCTGAGACCTGTAGTAGGTCAGTGCACTAAGAGTGAATCCAACTACACTGATAATGTGGCCTTCTGCCCAGGAGTAACTTCCCAAATCTCTGTATTTAATCTAAGCTCTTTTCTAGCAAATTATCGCTGAAAAGCCAGAGTTTCTGTGAGAAAATGCATTTTGGTGTAGAGTGGAACTCAAGGTGCAGTTTCCTTTTCTCTGAGGAGGGTGAGTCAAAATCCAGATTCTCCTCCACTGCTCACAGCTGATGTTGGATCACAGAATCATTTAGGCTGGAAAGGACCTTTAAAAGCAACAAGTCCAGCTGGTGAGACTCATCCTAACTCCTACTCTACTCTCTCCTGGTAAGGCACAGGACTGGCAAGGCCTGATGGAGCCTGTATAAACTGGAGAGTCTGTATAAACCACAAATTATCTCCCAAAGCCATACAAATCACATACTTAAAGACCAATAGTCATAACCAGACCGTAGTTATGACTGTGGAAGAACTGAAATGTGAGGTTCATACTGCAAACCCAGCTGGTCACAAGCAGATCTCACCTCCCTGGAATTATACAACTTACCCTGAGCTCATGTAGAGGTTGAGGCAGCATCAAAGTTCAGGCCTGGACCTGAAATCCCAGTCAGCCTTGGTTGTCCTTTGAAATCCCTGCAGCACCAGGTGCTCTGGGGCTGGATTTAGGCAGCACTTGATGAAAAATGGCCCAGTTGCCTGATTCTGGTCCCTGTAAGTCACTGGGCACAGAGTCCCTGAGGGCTGGGACAGCCCATCCTTCAGCTGCCACGTCAGCCTCTCCCGCGGCACAGTGGCTTCGATTCACGCCCCTGGCACTGCAGAAAACGCATTCAAACCTCACCACAATGATTTGTTCTCCTTCATTCAGTTTTGTTTTCACCAGTTTTATCAGTGCCAAGCAGGACCAGCCCTTTGAAGGCTTCCTTTAGGAACCCTTGGACTGTGAGCGTTGGGTGTCCCCTCCAGAGCTGCCCGCGCAGCACCGCGCAGGGCCAGCCCTGCCAAAACCCTCTGAGAAACTGCTCTTCCCTTCCCTCACTGCCCGCACTGCCTTTTGTGGCTCGCTGTTTAGAGATGTGGAGGGAAGAACAGATGGAATAAATCGTCTGCTGGTAGCCAAGTGACTGAACCACTTCTGGGAAACGCCGCGTCCCTCTGCGCCGGGTTTGTGTGAGAGATGCCCAGGAGTCGCTCTGGTGTCAGGAGGAATTTGCTTTGCAGGGCGCTGTAAATCTCGGGGTCTGTTGTGCTTCCGGGAAGGCTCCCCAGCAGAGACGCCTGGATCCCGCTCACAGGGAGTTTCCAGCCAGCTCTCCTCGAATCCAGCACCCGTCGGAGCGGCCAGGAACGAGGCCAACCCCACCACCCATAGATCACCTCTGCGGATGTGGCAAACAGGCAGGGGGAAAAAGGGGGAGGCCCACATTAAATCTCACAAGTACCATTTTGTTTTCCCTTCCTCCTTCTCTTCCACCCTCCTCCCCTCTCCTCCTTCCAAGAACCCCCTGCTTTTTTTTTTCGGTAGCTGATGGGGGTGGTAAAATTCCAGGGGGCCAAGACAAACTGTTAAACATTGTGATTTCTAATGGTTCCTCTCGAAAATTGCTGACAGATGCTGGTCCTGAAATCAGAACAGCAGCGGCTGCCAGCATGAGGCGTGGGGCCAGCCATTGATTCCCTCCTCTAACAGTGAAATCTAAATCTAATGCTAACTCTCCAGGCCAACACCACGTGCCACTTTTCTCAGAGTTTCTCCTTGTCTTCCTTCTTTTTTCCTATTCCCTTTCCTCCTTCACCAAAGTTTACCCTTTCCTCTCCATTCCATAATTCCAGTTTATACCTTTAAGTGTCCTCCCCTGGCCCCTTCCTTCCTTCCCTGCTCCTTTTTGCTGTCTCGCTCCTGGACTCTATGGATGCTTGCCCAGCTACGACTTAAGAGAAACAGGAGTGCAGGAATTTGACTGATGCAGCAAGTTTCCCTCTTCTTTTTGGAACCTCCAACTCACAAGGCAGCTTATTTGTGTCTCAAAATAATAGCTGGATGAAGCCAAGGAGGGAGACGGGATGGGGTTGGGGTCAGTCAGGGTCTTGCAGGAGGAGACGGAGGGAAGCTGCCAGCTCGGGGCAGGAATGCGTTCTGCTTCCAGCCAGACGTGGAGCTGTGTTTGTGCACTCTGTGCCTGAACTGCTGCTGCATCCACAATGTGCCCCAGCACCTGACATTGCAGTCTGGGCTTTTCCCTCACTTCATAGCAGCTCCTTGTGACAGAGTATCCCCGAGTGCAAGTTTTGCAAAGATGAGCCACGGTTTCGGTTTTGCTGGTAAAGCTTGGAAAAGCACTGCCACAGCCCCAGACGTTGTCAGGAGTTTGAGGAGCAATAACAGGCCCGGGGCTGGGGAGGAGGGGAGGTGCTTGTCCCTAGAAAGGTTTGTGACATTTGGCTGGAATTGGAAAGGGCTCTTCTGCAAGGCACACATTTCTGGCATTGTGCAGGGTTAAGTCCCCAATTTACCTCTCTTTTGATGTGACTGCTGCGAGTGGGGAAGCACCAGAGGTGCAGGGAGGAGTACCTGGGAACTGGGTCTGCGGTCTTAAGTTCAAATAAATGTGCACAGTCAGGGGACCAAAGGTGCTTTCTTTGGTTACTCCTGTGTGAGTGTGTAAGCTGTGGGGTGGGGTGTTTGTGTCGGGCATGGGAGGAAAAATCCTCACTGAGAAGATGCTGCAGCACTGAACAGGTCACAGAGGCTGTGCCATCGCTGTCCCCAGGGCTCTCAACCCTGGCTGCCCTGATCTAGTTCTGGCAATAATCCCAACAGCTGCATGGGAGGTTGGATTAGGAACCTTCACAAATCCTTTCCAGCCACCACTGCTGTGATGGTCAGTGGCAGCTGGCCAGGCCAGGGTGCAAACACCAGGAGGCAGAGCTCTTTCCCTGAAAGCTGAGTATCAGCACTGAGCTACCCAACAGGGGCATCCCTGCTCCAAGTGATGGCTGTTCCTTATCTGTGATCTTCAGCAGCACTGTCCACAAACCTCCAGGCAGCTCTGGGCTAGAAGGTGTGACCCACTCAGAGCTGTGCTGCTCCTCCAAGCCTTCCTCTCACCAGCAATTAATGCGTGGAAAGCCATTTTATCCCTTTTCCTGCCTGCAAGGCGCTCCAGTGTCTCCCCTCCTGCTTACCCACCAAACAAACGTTGCAGACCCAGCTCTGGCAGAGATGGGAATGCCCAGCTCCTCGGCTGGCAGCATTAATGGTCAGGCTTGGAGTGTTTCGCTGTCTTAATAGCAGCTGTCAGCACCACTGAGGGAGTGCCTCTGCCTCTGAGCAGCAGCCACGGGAGATTAATGGGTGCGATCCTGAAGGAATTGTTTCTTCTGGCTGCTGATGGGCCACAATTAGCACCTCCATGTCTAAGCTGGTATTTGCTTTCTCATTAACGAAACGATTGCCGAGGATTTCCTCCCGGAGAGTTGGGAGAGAGCCCTGTGAGGGAGGCCGTGGTGATGGATGGGCTGGGCAGAGGCAGAGCCTGGGAGCCCTGCAGATTTTGCATCCCTCATGTCAGCACCTCCTTGCTGCCCTTGGGCTTTATGGCACCACAAACACTCGGCTGCAGACAGGGAGCCCTCGGCACCTCCCAGTGAGGCGCAGGAGAGAGTTCAGGGCCTCCAAAGGACATCAGCAAGGAGGAGTTTGAGCATAAACATCCCACAGGGCAGGCTCTGCATCCTCTCCCGAGGCTGGAGGGTTATAACCAAGTTTTAAAAAAAAACCCTCATGTCCCAAACGGGGGTGTAGAGCACCAATGTCCTCGTGTCTCAGGGCAACAAAGCGTGAGGGACACCTGATGCTGCGGGGTGTGTTCTGTGGTTGGAGGACACTGTGAGGCACAGAATTATCTCATCTTCATCCTACCCAGACAGGTCATGGATGCCCCAGCCCCAAAAGCATCCAAGGCCAGGCTGGGTGGGGCCCTGAACAAGCTGCTCTGGTGAGGGGCCTCCCTGCCCACGGCTGGGGTTGGAAGGGGGTGATCTTTATGGATCCTTCCAACCCAAACCCTCCTGTGATTCACACTTGCATCTACACCATCAGCACCGTGGAAGGCAAGTTCTGCATTTCCAGCAGGGAAAGTCTGAGAGGAGAAGCAGCTACATAGGGGCATCCCCGTGAGCGGGTGAACAGAGAAATTCCACCAACTGACTCACTCACTTGAGCTTGTTTTCACTATTCTGCTGTTTCTGAGCTGTGAGTGGAATATAATCCTCTCCCACTTTTGTGGGGACCATGTTCATTCTGTCAAATAATGCAAAAAAAGCAGGAAAACCACAGCATATGCTCTGCGTGAGCACTGTTTGTCTTTCGGTGCTGCGTTACCTGTGGCAGGTGTGGCATGATGTTGTTCTCTCTCTTCTCTAGAAAATAAAACTTTTTGAGATCACTCAGACTGTGGCAGTCACAAATATTTCGCTCAAACCCAGAAGGAATTCTGTTGCTTCAACTCACAGGCTCCCAACCACAGATGGACAGTTAATACCTAATGACAGAAACATGATTTGAGTCTTCCAGCTCTTAAAATCCAAGTGCTACTCAGAGACTGAAAGCACTTGCCTTGCCTGTAAGACATGATGAAAACATACCAGTTCAGTAGGGACAGCAGTGAAATAGCAGCAAAATACACAAAGAAATTCATTGCACTTTGATATTTTTGGCAAAACACAAGGGCGAGTGTAATTGTGTTTTTCATTGCTGAGTTCACTGGCAGATCATAATGAATAAATAATGTAAGAGGAAGTGAAGTATGATTATATATTGCTCTAAATGTCTCTGTTGTTGCTATTTATTATTTATAGCGTGGTAACACCTAAAAATCCCCTCAGAAATTGCAGTTCTGTTGTTTCAGGCCCTGTACCCACCCAAAGTGTCCGGCACACGCTTTGTCTTGACACCCTAAGAGATGAGGGGTGCTTGGACTGGGACAATGATTATTGTCCCTTCACCTCAGATACCAGGGCAGGGATGTGTGTGCTGGGAATGCTTCCTGAGAGCTGCACGTTCTGTGGGATGTGGGGTTTGGATGTGCACAGCGACCAGAAACTGCTGAATGTCCCACATCAGCTACAGGTGACACAAGTTCCAGATCCTCTTCTGAGGCCGAATTCTCCTGGCACAAACAGGAGGATGGAAATATAAAGGCAAAGTATAACCCTGAAAAGCAAGTCACACAGATGGGCTAGGTGGGAAGTCAGTGGGGTTTTTACTTTCCTGCTGCTCTGGGTCTTTGGCAAGAGCTGTGCAGAATTCAGAGTCCACCCAGGGAGCTCCCACAGGAGGAGGAGGAACAATATAATGGTGCCTTTCCTTTGGAGTGTTCTGTTTTCTGCCTGGAGATGCTCCCATGGCAAACCCAGCCGAGATGGGAGAGAGATGGGGAAGAAAGACAAGTCCAGAATACATAAAAATTCACGGCAGGGCCTCTACAGAGCCAAATTACTTTGCACAGGAAGAGCTAAGTGGGGTGAAAAACCCCTGTGTGTTCAACTCCAGGAGACTGTCTGTGCTAAAAATGATCAATTATTAACAAGACTTGTAAAAAATAAGTCCCTTCCCCCTCGTGCAGGATTGAAAACACATTGGCTGCTAAAGGAGGTAGAGCCAAAATGCTTTCAGTACCTATTACAGAAAATGTAGGAGACCCCCGAGCAAGAGATTTCTGTGAAAGAGAAAGGGAAAGCTTTGGCTTTTGCTTGCCCAGCAATCAGGGAATTCTGCAGGCGGAGGGTCCCAGGCAGGAACTCCTTGCTGGCATCCGTTGTCACGGACAGATGGGAGCCACCGATGTCCCCAGAGCTCGCACTGCTGTTGTGGCCTGCACAGAGATCCTGGCTGGTCTGGGCGACAAATCCCACCCAAGAGAGTGGCAGCTGAGGGGGGCTGCCTGCCTTGGAGCTGATTTCTGCACCTGGAGGAACCAACACGCAGGTCCCTGCCACCGAGCGAGCCCTGAGCGGGTGCTAATGCGTGTCTAGACATCCTCCCCTCTCCCAGATTTCCCTGGCCAACCCCCCCTGCCTGTGTTCCCAGCTCCAGATGGAAGAGGAATTGTTGAAAAGCAGCCCCGAGGAAATGGTGTTGATGTCACTCACACCCCGGTTATGTCACAGCGTGGCTGCATCTGTTGGGTGCCCGGCAATAAACTGCATTTCTTGTCTCCCTCAGGGGCCTGTGAGGCACAGCCCGGAGCATTCCCAGCCTCGGGCTTGGGTTTCTCCTCATGGAAACTGAAGCTGGAAGTGCTGAGCAGGGTCGAGGCTGGGTCCCTCACAGAGTGGGAGCTTTGTAGGGCTCACACTCAGAGCCAGGAGCATTCCTGGACCCCGCAGCATTGCCTGGCTGATTAATCACGGCCCCATAAACCTGCATCAAACACCTCCTGAGTTCACATCTGCACCATGGGGAGGGAGTTAAAAATCCAGCGTAGGGATATGACAGGGATTCCTCAGATTTCTGGGTTGCAGGACAGTTTGGATGAGGCTTGCAGAAAGCACTCTGTGTCGTCCAACCTGGTTTTGGTGATGATGGGGTTTTTAAAATTACAATGAAATACTGAAAAAAAATCCCAATATTTTAAAGGTGAACAAAACAAGCCCAGAGAAAAAAAAATACATAAAAATTTCTCTTTCCCTCTTTTTAGCAATCTCCTTTAATGGCTGTCTCACATAAACACTGTGGCTCATGACCTCCACTTAATTTATCAGGTATTCTGATCAGTAACCAAAAATCCCACAAACACCCTCTGATTGCTTCCTTTCTTTTCCAGAGCTGGCAGGTGAGGGAGGCTGTTTCAGTGGTCGTGGTGCTTGGGCAGAGCCTGTTCAAGTCTAGATTTAACTGGAGATTTAGGTGATGCTTGGGCAGTATTTCAGTGCTTGTCATTTTTGGGGCAGCACAGCTCAGAAAGAAGCCAGAGAGGTGCCTCAGGTGCAGTGGGCAATGGTGAGATGCTGCAGGACAGAGGCACAGTGGTAGATCAGGTGGGGAACTGATAATTTCAGATTTAGAGACAGTTTGTGTCCTTCTTGCATCTCAGGTGGGGCTCAAATCCGTCTGAAACAGGCCCTGCTTTGCTGAATCACTGAGGAAATTGTCCTGAAGTCTTGTGATTGTCTGTGCCAGAGGCAGCCAGAAGCTGCCCCTGGATCCCTGGCAGTGCCCAAGGCCAGGTTGGATGGGGCTTGGAGCAACCTGGGATAGTGGAAGGTGTCCCTGCCATGGCAGGGGCTGGAACTAAAGGATCTTTGAGGTCTGTACAATTCAGAGCCTTTTAACACCAGCCCTTTGCTAGCACCTCTGGGTCTTCTCTTCACACGCAATTCCCTCAACCATCAGCATTCTCCCTCTTGTTACTCCCGGTGAAAAATCCTCCTCGTTTCCCGGCGGGTCTCTGAGGCAGAGCTGGGGACCAGCACAAGTTGTGATGCCTGCGGGGACCACGCCGGCTAGTGCCTGCTCCATGAAATGCACTCCTTCCCTCCCAGCTGCATCCTTCTCCTTCCCTCATCCCCTTCTCCCAGGGCTGCCGTTTGTGTGCAATTAGAGAGGAGAAAATTAACGAGTAAATCACGGGGATTAAGGACGTCTCCAGAGCAGATGGATCCTATTAGGCTGCACTTCTGAGCCTGCAGTAGTTTTTCCAGCGCCTGGGACAAAGTTTGGAGTAGCTGGATTTGAGGGCGTGTGTTGATGTGGCAATCGCACAGGGCATGGCAAGTGCCGGGGAAGAGCCAGGCCAAGCCTAGGAAAGAGAGAACATATTTTATTTCATCCTCAGGTTAGGAATAAATCCGTTTAGACAGAGCAAAAAATCACCCCCAGATTGAGAGCACAAAAAAACAAAACCGACAAAATCCCCAACTCACCTTTTTTTTCTGTCCCCGCAGCTTTTTACACTCTCTGTAAAAAAAAAACCCACTTTCCCAGAGCCTGTACAATCAGATATTGCCAAAGTGCTGGATGCCTCTGGGATGATCCTTTGGAGATTCTGCAGTTTTTCAGCTGCTGATCATTTCTCTGAGTCTCCTTAGGGCTCTGAGTTCTGGGGCAGTTTGACAGCTCGACCCTGGTGCTGTGCTGCCCATCCACACCTCAGGGGCACAGTTCCATCCCTTTGTCTCCGTTTTATAGCAGTTACCACCCCCTGACAGCAGCTGAATTTAGAAAGAAACCAAACCAATAATGAGATCCAAAATGTTAATGAAGCGGAGAATTAATTCCTTCACTTCATTCTGTGGTTCTTAACTGGGGAAAGCTCTCCTTAAACAAATGTCAGTGAGTGGAAGGTGTCCCTGCCCATGGCAGGGGCTGGAAGGAGGTGACCCCTGAGGTCTGTTCCCACCCAAATTATTCCAAGATTCTATGGAATATCTGTCCTGCAATACAGGGCCACGGAGACAAGCACAGAGGGCTTTGGCCAGGGCTGGTGGATGCCTCTCTGCTCCTGTGAGTGCTCCCAGAATCTCTGTTTGCTCCTCTGTTTGTTTGGCTATTTCAGCCCAGCCCCTGGGGCTTGCTCAGCCTTGCACAGAGCTCATCCACTGTACAACCATTTTTAGCCACAGCTGGAAGACGAGTCCAAGACCTGAATCAGAAGGAGAAAAGTGATGCTCAGAGAATAACTCCAGGGAATACTGGACATGCCAGAGATCAGAGGGAGCTCCAGAAGAGCTTAAGAAGCACAGAAGACATGACAGCTATGGATAGCAGAATTTCAAACAACCTTTCTGCCAAAAAGCAGCTGTCAAAACTCTTCAGCACACATTTTAAAGTCCTTCACACAGATCTCACTTTGCTGCCAAGACAAACTTTCTCCCTTTGAGAAGCAGAGGGAGTTTTGAAGGAGCCTTTCTCCCATCGCTCAGTTACTGTGATTGATTTCCATGTCACCCAGGACACCGTGCCCTTGGCTTTTGTTGTACCAGTGGTGACAGGCAGAGCAGATAAGGCAGCCAGAGGATCTGTCAGTGTCTCCAGTGGGACAGAGTTCATCCTGGTGGTTGTGCACAAGTGGAGCCACAGCAGGACTAACAGGATGATTCAGTTCTTTTCTATTGCACCGGTGGGGAACTTGAAAAGCTAAAAAAAATCATGTTTATGAAACCTTTTCCTTCTAACTCCAGTCGATCTAATTAATGACATGATTTCTGCCCACAAAATCTGCCTCTGTGATGTCTTGTGTCATCACATCTCCAAAGCTGTGCAACTGTGACATCATTCTGGCACCGTAGGAAGTGCAAAAACTTGTAAAAAAGGGATGGAAGTTACATGAGGGCTGAGAAAATGCATCAGAACAAGAACATAGACTGGTTAAAATATTTAATTGGTAAAAGAAAACATTGAGAGGTGAAGTAAATATGGAAGTATGTTACTGAGAGGAAAAAAATAAAATACTGGGCTATGTGGAGCTCCTCAGTTATCCAGCAAAGCAAGACAGAGCAGAGATATCTGGAGCTGAATCAATTCGTGTGAGAAATTCTGTGCTGCTGGATGTTTATATGCAAAGCCTTTCTGGAAGAGACTTTTAGGCGAGCACGAATTGTATTATTCGGAATAATCAGGTGAAGTGCAGTGCCTGGCCCCCGTGAAGTGTGGGAGTAGGCGATCCCGTGATCCCCCTGCTCACCAGGGCTTTGAGGCTGCCCACAGCACGGAGAGCTGTGCAGCCAGAGAGGGAGTGGGGGCAGAGGCCGAGGGATTGCCTGAGGCCACACAGGGCAGGAGGAAAGCAAAACCTCTGCCTGCTCCTTCCCTGACTCCCCTGGGTGCTGCCCTGGCTTTCCAAACTGGGTCTTCTCCTCCACACGCCCTGCTGGGACACTCAAAGAGGAGAGACAGTGAAGGGGATCAGATCAGCCAGAAGATCTGAGGTGGTTTCCTGCTCACTTAAGGATTTTCTGAGCCATGGGGCTGCCATCCTATCCTTCTAACCAGTGGGAAATCCTGAGCATTGAGCTGATCATCACATCACGTGTGTGTCAGTGGCTAAGAGGTCAGCGAGGATCCTGCAGGTCAGGCGGGCAGATCTGCACCCCTGGCAGCCCCCAGTGACCCTCACAGAGCTTGGGCTGCCCCTGGCTGAGACAGAAAATGGGTCAGAGCCACACGTGGTGCTCACAGAGGCACCTGAGAGTTTTTATTCACGCACAGCCAGTGGGGAAACTGAGGCACATTCGACTTTACAAAGTTGTTCCAGCAGGTCCCCAGCAGGTCTGCACACAGCAACTCCCCTCACATGGCATCTCTGTAATGTCTTCTAACTTCTGATCCTGACAGGAAATCTGGGACTTCCCCAGCAGAAAGGTTGGACTTGATCATCTCAAAGGTCTTTCCCAACCCAGTTGATTCTGTGGTGAGTTCATTCTGTAAAAGAAAGAATGCAGCTGAGAACAGAAGAGTCAGACTTTTACAAGACACCATGATGGAGGACCTGGGATTAGTTTGCAGCTAGTTTGTGGATGACTTCAGCCATTTCTATTTTCTTTGCAGCCATTTCCCATATCTCACCAACGAAAGCTGCCAGATACGCCTGACAGATGAAGTGCCAGAGCCAAATAACACGTGGTAAATAATCACCTCAGCATTAATCCTTCTTTTCTGTTTGGCAGAAAGGCACTTCTCATTTTCTTGTTTTGAAGCTAATTGACGCTTGAAATTTTATGTATTTCAACTTTCCAAAGGACCAGTGTCTGTGAAGTCACAGCCCATAGAATTACGGAATAGAATCATGGACTGGTTTGGGTTGGAAGGGACCTTCAAACTCACCCCATCCCACCCCTGCCATGGGCAGGGACACCTCCCCCTGTCCCAGGCTGCTCCCAGCCCTGTCCAGCCTGGCCTCGGGCACTGCCAGGGATCCAGGGGCAGCCCCAGCTTCTCTGGGCACCCTGTGCCAGGGCCTGCCCACCCTCCCAGGAAAGAATCCCTCTGCTTTGCTCCGTATTTCCCCTCTCAATCTCCACAAATTCCCAACCAAAGGCCAGGCTTCAATTCTGGAAATGGGAAGCACTTGTGGAGTGCAGCCCTGGTGCACTGAGCTGAAGATTGATCTTTTTGTGGGAATTTTGCTGCCTGTGCTGGGCCAAGGGTTGAGCAGTGCCAGCAGCATCCCAGCTCCACAGGGTCCCTCTCCTGAATGCCTCAGATCAGACTATTAATAGTGAATAGTTGGGCTTCGTGTCCTGCACAATGATATTCACCAAACAGTTTCTCAAAAGATGTTTCAAAGCCTGACAGGCATCACCAGAGCTGTTGTTTTCTTTCCATTTCTCTTTGTAAACTGACTTAAGGCCAATATCAATATTTATCTAGAGCGAGGGAAGTGTTTTGCTGCCAGGAATTTGAGTGCACTGTTTTCTTCTGACTATAAATGGGGCAATTACTAATGAGGATATTTCTAAAATGAATGAGTGGAACATTAATTTCCCCTTAGCCCCAGCCTCAAGTCACCCCACGAATAACCCTTTATATGTTTTGATCTGATGGTTCAAGCTGCAGGTTCCATTAAAAAAAAGTGATTTTATGAAGATATTTTGGGTATTGCTATCCTTCAGCTCTAAGGATCTGGTTGTTTTGTCCATGTTAACTGTTGTTGCTGCGTTTGTTTCTTCTGTGTTCTTCACTTGGAGCAACAGAGAAATTATTTCTTTAATTACAGATCAGAGAAAAATCTGAAAGGTACCTTAAGGAATACTTTAACCAGCCCCATGCCCAGGGCTGGATTTGCTATATCTAAACTGTTCTCTGGTAATGATGCCTTTTCCTGGTCTTAAAACCAAGAGTCAAACACGGTTAGAAGGGAAAAAAGGGATTTTACCTTGGTATTTATTTTAAGGATCCTTAGGTGCACCATGTCCAGGTCGAATGCACCTCAGTGTACACTGCAATGCACACCCACCAAAGATCTGGTATATCATTATAGGTGTTACTAATTAGCATATCTGTCATAAATTCCCCAATGAGAGGCTAACATGAGCCCCCCTCCCCGAGGAACCTTCCCCTGGATGGTTCTATCTTAGTTTACAAAATGTGTTCTGGAGAGGACCTTGGGCTCTGGGGCACTCTGATCCCTAACTACGAAACCTCTAAGATGTTTGGTCTCCCAGCTTAACAAACAAGTCCAAGAATGTAGACAAAAGCACTAAGGAATACAGAAGTTGTAAAAAGGTGTAAAAGGGGTTTAAAAGAAAAGGCAAAAAATCATCATGGCATCAGTAACAGCCCAACCTGCTCAGAAACTGCAACCTTGGCAAATCTACAGCTTCCTTAAATTATTCAGGAAACGCTTTCTTCCTTCCTTTCCTTTTTGCAATTCCCTTCCACATATTTGAGCGCTGTTATCACATCTTCCCCTTTGCCTTCTCCAGGCTTAAACGGACCGAGTCTCTTCCATCTTTCATCACAGGTCACGTTCTCCAGAGCTCGGATCACTCCTCTCTGCTTTGGAGCTCTTCCAGCTGATTTTCCTGTCTTTTTTGACGTGTGCTGCTTCCAGCTGAGGAGTTCTGCCAGCGGGAGTGGTGTGAGCAGTGATCCATCAGCTCCCACGCAGCAATCAGGAGCTATCAGATGGGGGCTGATGCCCGCGTGCCATCGCTGCTGGCACAGGTCCCACCTGTGAGCGTCCCTGTGCCGTGCCCCCGTGTGCCAGGTGACACCCACAGCCCCAGGGAGCCTCGTGTCCCTCTGTGCCCACATTTTGGCCACCTGTGCTGTGATTCATTTCCTACAGAGGGAGGTGAGCTGGGTTCCAAACCTGCTCCTTTTTCAGCCGTCCGTCGCTATTAACCCGCCAAACCAAAATGCTCTTTGGTGATAGCTCACGGCCCTGGGGAGGAGAAGACTGGAAGCAAAAATGGAGAGAATGAGGCATTTCATTAATTATCCCATAGCAGCTTTGTGGGAGGCTGGATGTTTTCCTCAACTCCCAAGCTGTTTTGTGCACACATCCTCCCCCACATTTTTGTCTGCTCGGTCCATAATTTCCATCCCTCTGCCGAGCTCCTGGTGCTGCCAGTGGCCGAGGTAAGATCTTGCAGATTCTCCCTGGCCGTTGAAATCCAGCTCATTCCTATGAATCACTCGGACTGGGAGCAGTTATCCCGTGCCAGGATGCTGGCGATGGATAGGCTTTAATGGAAGCTGTGACTTCACATATTTCCATGTATAGATCAGCCTCCAGCTGGGGAAGGATTCCCTCTCCTCTATCAGCTCAGCCAGGGCTGTGATCTCACCACGTTTTGCTTTCTCACGGACGACCTCCAAGTCAATCCCGGATTACTGTGGGAAGCTGTGCTGCAGGAATCGCCCTCCTCCATCCCAGCTCCCCGGCCAGTCCCTTCCTGTAAAGTTTGCACAGGGTCCCTATAAACCACCCTGCTCGTGGTGGGGGATTGGAGCCAAGTCCCTCAACACCAGTATCCCAGATCCCGTAACTTCTGCCTGTAAAGCAGCAACTGAACCCAGCAGTTGCAGTTCTGTTTCTAAAGCATCAACCTAAAGCTGCTAAATGAGTGCCTGATTTCCTATAAAAGTTGCTGCATTAGGAGCAAAGCAGGAGCAGCCAGAGCCCAAAAAGGCAATGCCAGATTTCCAACACGCTTCACTAAAGCTCACCATAAATCCCTTTTTGAATAGCACCCCGAAGGATGGGGATGATCCAGGCAAGAAGGAGTCTGAAGTTCTCTGTTCTCTGCCCTGTGTCATCCCTGAGCTGCTGTTGGATGTAAAGCTCTTCCTTCCCCTTCTCCTTGTGCAGTTTATCAGGCATTTAAAACAGGGAAAGGATGTGATTGTTTGGCATTTTGTTTCTTTAGGCCTTTAATGTGATGTACAGGGTGGGCACTCTGCCCTGATCAGGTGAGACCCCACCTGCACTGTACTTGAAGGGGCTGACAGGAAAGGTGGAGAGAGACAATTTACAAGGGCTGGAAGGACAGGACACAGGGAATGGCTTCCCACTGCCAGATGGCAGGGATGGATGGGATATTGGGAAGGAATTGTTCCCTGTGAGGGTGGGCAGGCCCTGGCACAGGGTGCCCAGAGCAGCTGTGGCTGCCCCTGGATCCCTGGCAGTGTCCAAGGCCAGGCTGGATGGGACTTGGAGCAGCCTGGGACAGTGGAAGGTGCCCCTGCCCATGGCAGGGGTGGGATGAGCTGAATCTCAGGTCCCTTCCAACCCAAACCAGTCCATGATTCTATGAAAACACCTCTGTTATTCAGTGGATTTGCCAAAGGCTGGGAGTTGATGCTTTCTCCACACTGGAGGCACTTTCTGTGTATCTGGAATAGCCTTGGCTTCCCCTGGCTGTAAAACACAATATCCTAATGCCACGTCTGGTGCCTGGCTCTGAGCTGCTCGGGGCAGCTGCTGCACGTTCGGGGAGGCCGCAGCCATTTGTTGGCATTCCCAGGGATTATCACCGAGGCAGACACAGGCTGGGGAGGCACCAAGGCCTGTTCAGACAGCCATGGCTTCTTTATTTGATATGAGCTTGGTCTCCAGCCCAGAACCCTCTCTGAACCCACCAGAGGTGATAATGTCCCAGAGCTGAAGGAGTATTTGAAAACACACACAGTTAAATTGTCCCACCCTGGCAAAGTTCCTCTGCCATCCACTGGAGCAGGAATGAGCCCTGTCAGGATGAAGGAGCTGCCACCTCCTCAGGAGGATTCCCTGGAAGAGCAGCAATACAGAAATCAAGGCATCATCTTGTGATTCACGCTCTGAGCTCCCCGGGGTCGCCCAGGCCTCAATCACTGCAGTGGCAAAGGCAGATTAATTGGGAAGCGTTCATTAATAACATCAGAACAGGCTGACCCTAGGCTGTGTGCTCATCCCTGGTGGGTTTTTCACACCAGCCACTGAGCCAGGCCAACTCCAACAATTGGCATTCCACAGAGGTGCTTCTCTGCTCCCAGGGTGGGAAATAGCACGGAGAAAGCAGCAGCTTGAGGGGAGGGAAATGCAAAGCACACGAACTCACACTGCCACCGCTCCTAAATCCTCACTGTTGTTTGCCAGCACTGGGGCTAAACCTCACAGCTTTCCTGAGGATTAAGCTGGAGCTGCTCCACGCTTTAGCTCCTCTCAAACCCAGGCCTCTGGGCATTTGGGCAGTGGGAATCTGCTGCAAAAAGCAGGAGAACACCCTCTGTGCTTTTCCTGTGGGAGACTGCACTCCACAGGATGACTGACTTTCGAAACTGGGATAAACTGGGGCTGAGCATCGTGGATCGAGCTAAAGCTGCACTTGCAAGGGTATTTTTTTCCCAAATTGAGGCTAGGATGCATCTCATGGTGACCTGGAGATTTTCTGAGATTATGGAATCACAGAATGGCCTGGGTTGGAAGGGACTGTCGGTGCCTGGCCTCAGTCGGCCTTGGCACACGAGCGAGAGAGACTTCAGCGCGTTTGCCCATAACTCAGTCAGAGGTCGTGGGTTCCGACATCGGACCTTAAAGATGATCCTGTTGCAACCCCTGTGCCATGGGCAGGACCACCTTCCACTCTATCCCAGGTTGTTTCCCAGCCCCAGGAAATGCCAGCAGGTCTCTGTTTTCCCAGCTCCTGCTCTGGTTGATATAAATGGTTCTGCAGAAACAACACTGCAGCAGCCTCAGGTGTGTTTGCACTCAGCTGCTCAGAAAAGGCTGTGCATTAAATGTGTATTAAATGTGACTCCAGGCACTCTGAGCGCTCATTCTCTTCTGGGAAAAGTGTTAAACCGTGAACAAACTTCCTCATGGATAAGAAGTTTGCATCTTCTTAACCACCTGTAATTACCAGAGCCCACAATCCCTGCAAACAGCTGGGGTAGAACACTGCAGTCCTCCTGGCACCGCTGCGTCCCTGGGCTCCGAGCTTGGCTCCTCTCCCTCCCCCTGCTCGGAGCAGCCTCATTGCAAAGGAATAAATCAACACCAGGATGAGTCCTGGAGCAGGGCAGGGCAGAGGTGAGGGCAGGATCCCTTCTCATGCTTCACTGTTGGCAGAAGAATATTTAAGCCACATTGGCATTCTTTGTGCTTTCTGTTCTTATCACATTTTGAATGGTCAAGGATAAAGGAAGGTCTATATTTTTTTTTTATTATTGTTGCTATTTCATTTAGAACTTCATTTAGAAACCCCTTTGGAAGGGGTTTCCAGGGTGAGCTTAGAAGCTGCTTCAAAGCAGTCCCCAAAATTGCTTCCAAGCTTTAAAAAAAAAAAAATCTCATCATTTCCCACTCCAAGTGATCGATGAAGAATACGACAAACCCTTCCCTATCACACAACAATCTCTCTCAAACTCTGGTTCCTTAATGATGTTTTGTTTTACTGGTGACTCTCCCACTTCCATCTCCTGCACTTGGCACACTTTCAGTGCCTCGGGGACTGTGTTATCACGATCAAGTGTGGAGGAAATTACGAAAATGGCATCCTGTGTAAAAGGGATTTTTGGCATGGTGTTTTTCTTGAATGTGTGATTGAGGCAACCTGAGCCACACTCCATGAGGCCCTTATCAGTCTCTTGAGGTTTAACCAGGCCAAGCTCAAGGTGCTGCACCTGGGTCAGGACAACCCCTGGGATCAATCCAGGCTGGGATGAGCAGCTGGAGCAGCCCTGGGAGAAGGAGCTGGGGGTGCTGTGGGGGAGAGCTGGACCTGCCCCAGCCCTGAACCCCCTGCCCTGGGCTGAGCCCCAGCGTGGGCAGCAGCAAAGGGGGGATTCTCATACATGCCTGGGCACGGGATTCCACGCCGGGAACAAACAGGGCTCCGTGGTCCTTTGCTTCCCGCAAATCCTCGGTTTTGGGGAGAGGCGTGGAAGCAGAGAGCGATGTGAATTGAAAGCTTGCCACCTCCTGGACACTGCGGGTGCCGTGCCTGCCTCTGGGAAAAGGAAATCCAGCGGGTGTGGAAGTGCCCGGCTACGAACTTCACGGGTGAAAAAGGAACAAGAGGGATGGAGAAGAGATAGGACAGAACTCTGCCCCAGCCTCACCGAGGCTGCGCTGCTCAATTCATCCCTTTTACGTTTGTGTGTGGTGCTGAGCTTGTGAAAATCATGGTACAGCACGTGCAAAAAATGGCAGAATCCATCCATCCATCCCTCCATCCTTCCATCCATCCTTCCATCCATCCCTCCATCCATCCCTCCATCCATCCCTCCATCCATCCCTCCGTCCATCCATCCCTCCATCCATCCCTCCATCCATCCATCCCTCCATCCTCTATTTTCCCAGCCCCACCTACACATTGCTGGCACCCCGTGCCCTCCCACTGCACAATTCCCAGCCGTGGATTTCATACACGGAGGAAAATGCACTTGGTAAATCCAAACTGAGAACTGGGGGTGTTATAAATTTTTTAGATTTTGAATAAATTTTTGTTCACAGATTTTTAATAAATAGGAACACGAAAACAAAATCCAGTGGTAATAATAATAATAATAATAATAATAATAATAATCTGTAATTACAGGGCTTCAACAAGAGACTTAACCATGGGCTCTTGAGGCCTCCCAGACTTGTGTGCTAGAGCAGGGTCCCTGCTGCTCAGAGCTTTTCCTCTGGATTAGCCCAGGACATGAATAAATCCATCTCCTGATGTGAATAACAGTGCTGAGATGATGGGAACCTGCCTGGGTTTTTACCTGAAATTAAACAAAGTAAAATATTTGTCCTTTTCTTTATTTTATCTGGATTTTTCAGATGAGTCCATAATTTGTAATGGGTGTCATTCATGCAGACTCAGCACTTTGAAATCCTACAGGAGACAACAATGGAAATAGAAAGCAGCCAACAGGCCAAGGACGTTGTTGCATTTTTGCCAACAAATACTGCTTTTACCTTCTCACTGCAGCTGGAAACTGCATCCAGCATCTCCCCAAATATTGGTACCCAGACATTAATTTAAAAAACATGTACAGGCATCATCCAGGATGCAAGCTCATCCCTAATACAACGTGATTTAATTCCTCTGAGCATTGCAAGTCATTTATTTTCTGGCCTTGTTAAGCCTGACTTGCCTGAAACTCAGATCAGGCATCTCAGATTAATTCAGTTCGCCCTCCCCACCTGGGGGAGTGGCAGAAATTGCCCTCAGATCACTCAGATCCAGGGATGGTACATTTGTCCTCAAGAGCAGAAGGTCGTTCCGTCCCTCTCCTGCTGCTTTGCTCCTGACTCTGCACAGGGAACAGCCACGTTTTGGTGCGTGCAGGGAAAACAAACAGCAGCTACAAATTTGCCTTCGAGGAATCGAAGACAGCTTTTCCACAAACAGACCTATTTTGTGTCCCCAGGGATGTGCAACCCTGCATCACCTCTGGGATTCAGAAAAAGCTTCAATCTCCCGCGCCTTTTTGAGGTCTTTAAGTGCTGCCTGAACCCGCTGCAGCCCTGGTTGGTGTCAGGAAGCTGGGACACTGCAGGAACTGCCACCATCCCTCCTCAGGGGGGTCAGGACTTCCCTCCCTCCCAGCACAGCTCAGCAGCAGGCAGAGGCAACGATGGTGACTGCACCAGGCATGCAAATGAGGGAACTCATTTAATCTGGGCTGACTGTGTCCTAATTACAGTGGTGCCATCGACCTCTTTGCCTTCCAGAGCCACAGAAAGCTTGAGGGCACACTGGGCAGAGCCCAGAGAGCTGTGGGGAGGGGGAACCCTGAGGACAATGTGAAGGTGTGAGGGGACTCCAAAAATTGAGCCCCAGGCCAGGTGGTGATCTGAGCATCCCCTCCTGGCTGGGGATTCCCAATAACCCCCGGCATCATCCCTGCCCATGGCACAGGGAATGGAACTGGGATCTTTGGAGGTCCTTTCCACCCTGCACAACTCTGAAAGGAGCTGGAGTAAAGGTTTGTGTGAGCTGGTTATAACCCATCGAAGGCTCACAGGCACCCTGAACCAGGGAGAAGAAGGCAGCTGCTGTTATGGACACTGCTACATCAGGTCTAGGCTGTTTTTCCTTTTTGAAGTAGCCAGGAATTGAATATCTGCCTCCCAGTGCTGGTCTCACTGATCACCAAGTTGTTGTCTGCTGTCAGCACAGGCAGTTCCTGTTATCACTCACCTTTTAGCAGGGCACGGGAAGCAGGATGCAATCAATCCTAGGCAAAAGACTGGCAGCTTTTGGGTTTTCTCCCACAAAATAAGCGTCAGTCTCAGGAAACAACCCATGCAAATGCAGCAGTGTGACCACCTGGAGCAACATCAGCCCTTTGACTCATTTTCAGTGTCTGCAGCAGCATCAAGCTGTCCCTTTGGCTTGTCAGGCCACCACAACACAAACCTGAAGCCAACTTCACACCTCTCGAGCTCAGAGCCACTCTAAACCTGCCGGCACTGCTGCTGAAGCTCCATCACACAGGTGACCCCGTGGCAAAAGCACCACCTTGCCCTGCAATATTGCAGCGATGTCTGCAGCAAAACCCCAGGAGAGACCTGGGAATCTGCATGAGACTGTGGCAGAGCACCCTCCCCGTGTGCAGGTGTTCCCTGATCAGTTCGTTGCCTGAAAGGGCAGCACCGGTGTCCCAGCACAGCTGGGAGTGCCTGACTGGCCACTCTGGCCCAGGTGATGTCCGGCCTGCTCAAGGCTTTCACTGACCTCAACACAACTGAAGACGCGTTGGAATTTTCCACTTGCTGCAGAGGAGGCTTCAGTCCAAATCCTTGTAGTTCCTTTCATGCCTCTCTTCAGAAGACACCCTAAAATTACCAACATTAACCCCATTAGAAATACTTTGTCCCACCAATACCAGCGACTGGATTTTGTGGCTTGCAGCTAAAGCTCTGCACCTGGAACGAATCCCTTCCTTGTTCCCAGGATACAAAAGCAATCTCCAAAGCCCTTTGAATAAGCCTGTGCTGTGCAGGTTTCAGGCTCACACAAGAGCCCTTGCAGATGTACTCAGTACAAAACTGCAGAGCCAGGTTGTTGCCTGAAATAAAATGTGCTTTGGCAGCAGAAATAACATATTTACACTGTATAATTCTTGCACATTTATCTTTCATCTTTGACATCCTCTCCGTAAAGCTCTCTGCAAAATCCTACTACCAAGCACAGTCTCTTAATTACATCCATTTTTCTCACGGCATCTGCCTCTCATTTAAAATTCCCCAGGTAGACTTGGCTCCTCCTTTTACACCCTGCCTCTCCCCTTAGCCAGGGCAACCAGACACAGACCTGGCCTCAGCCACAGAGCCCTGGAGTTTGGGTTCCTCTGGTGACATCAGTCAGTTTTGGGGACCAAAGAGTCACAGAATGGCTTTGGTTGGAAAGGACCTTGAAACTCATCTCATCCCACCTCTGCCATAGCAGGGACACCTCCCACTGTCCCAGGCTGCTCCAAGCCCATCCAACCTGGCCTTGGACACTGCCAGGGATCCAGGGGCAGCCACAGCTTCTCTGGGCACCCTGTGCCAGGGCCTCCCCACCTTCCCAGGGAACAATTCCTTCCCAATATCCCATCCATCCCTGCCCTCTGGCAGTGGGAAGCCATTCCCTGTGTCCTGTCCCTCCATCCCTTGTAAATTGTCTCTTTCCGTCTTTCCTGTTGGCTCCCTCAGGTACTGGAAGGGATCCTTTATTATCCCACATTTTAGAAGCAACACAAACCCCTCTCATGGCCTTTTTTTTTTTTTTTAAGATGCAGCTTTTTCTCTTGCACCTTCTCCTCAGGCCACCAGCCTAGGATCACACCTCGTCCTTAATCCTGAAACAGGGAAGAGGAGCACCCACCACCCTCCTCAGCCATTACAGGAAACACCTTCTCCATCACTTTCTCACTATTACCATCAAACCCTGACCTTGACCACGCTAACCCCCACACCTCCTAAGATCCTTACCACCAGTAGTGGGGGATTTACTCCTTTAAGGAGCAGGTGTAGGAGCTGTCCGGTCCGGCCAGCCCAGCCCAGCCCAGCCCAGTTCGGCTTTCCTGGTGGGCGCGGGGCTGTCATGGGTCGCTCCTGGGAGGCTTCACCGCTAGGAAGGATCGTTGTTCGGGATGAGGCTGGAGGGGAGCAGCGCTAGGACCTGCGGTCGGTTTAGGGCCGGATTGGGGTCTGTCAGACCCACTAGATGGCGGCAGCTCCTTAAATTTGTGCGTTTGGCGTGGAAAAAGCGGAGGATGAGGCTTCCCTGGCGGGAGCTGAGCGCTGCGGCTGCCGCATCCCGAGGCTGCTCCCTGGGGCAGCCGCTGCCAGCGGTGTCCGTGCGCCTAAAAACAGCTCCTAGAGGGGTCCTTCCACGAGCTGGAGACCTGGAATATGTGATTTTTTTTTCCAAACAAACGCCGCAGAGCTGCCTCTGAGTGCTCTGAACGTTCCTCGCTCCTCCAGACTGGTTTTTACTGGGGGGTCTGGGCCCTGTGCGCTCCCCGCGGTGCCGCTGTGCAGGGGTTGAGCTCAAAGCCCTTGAAAAAGGAGTAAAAGGTGCATAAATATTGTGTGTATGTGCGGTTTCTACCCGGAAAGGCCAGGGGGGTGCAGAGCTGGAGCAGCCCTGGGCTCTCAGCTCGCAGCCAAACTGTTCCAGCAGCCCCGGCTGCTGCTCTGTGATTTCTACTGTGGTCAAGGTTAATTTTGGGGCTATCAGTGATAGCCCTAACCCGAGTGGGAAGTAAGTTTGAGTGCTAACTCCAGATTTGTGGCAATGTAGTTAAATCCCACCTATTTAGGGCAAGGAATGTTGTTCCATCCCCAACCTACACAGGCTGGGGTGGTTCCTGTCCCTTGCAGATTCGCCACTTAGGACTAAGAACCCTTTGCTGAGACGGCCTGTGAGCTGCTAATTCGACCAAGAGAATTAAGGGCTTTCCGTACCGAAAGGGGCTTCAGGAGAGCTGGACAGGGGTTTTTGACAAAGACACAGAATGATGGGATAAGGGGGTGGCTTCACACTGATAGAGGGCAGGGTTAGATGGGATATTCGGAGGAAATCCTTCCCTGGGAGGGTGGGCAGGCCCTGGCACAGGGTGCCCAGAGAAGCTGGGGCTGCCCCTGGATCCCTGGCAGTGCCCAAGGCCAGGCTGGACAGGGCTTGGAGCAGCCTGGGACAGTGGGAGGTGTCCCTGCCCATGGCAGGGGTGGCACTGGATGAGATTTAAGGTTCCTTCCAACCCAAACCACTCTGGGATTGATGAGTTCTTTTGAAGCAAGCATCCAGTGGTAAGTGAGGGAAATTTACAGCCATTTGTGGCCACCTTAAAATCCTCTGCTGTGTAACAGGCTAACTCTGTGTAACTTTGTCCTGATTACTGCTGCTTGGTAAATGGGAGCACTTTATACACACAAATTTGTCAGCCTTGCCTCCCACCCTTCCCTGGAGTGCGTCCTGAGACTGCTCAGGGCAGAGCAGCTCCACGTGGGCCTTGTGCTGCGTGAACCCTGGCCACGTTCACTGTGTGAAATCAGTGCTGGCCAAACCCTTCCCTGTGCAGCAGCAGCAGAATTGTCGTGTTGTGCTATTTATAGACAGGTATGAACGACTTGATGAAGGTCAGGTGAGAAAGTTGTGGCAAAGCTGGGAGGAAAATCAGCACTTGGTTCGTGGGCAAGAAGAGGGAGGACAGTTGTGTTGGCTCAGACATCTTAATTCCCTTCTCACAGCTGTTGCCTTCAGAGCTGGCTCTCCCTTTTCCTTGCTGGTTTGTAGCTCAGGTGTTTTTGCTGCTGCAGCTGTGAAACATTTCAGGGGAAGGAGCATTCCTGAGCGCCTGCCTGCTGTGCTGCTCCGCTCAGGTGCAACGCCGGGAAAGAGAGCAGCATCCTTCATTTCTGATTGGTTCCAGGTTTGCTGGGAAACCTTCAGGAACTGGGCAGATTCCTCATGCCTGGTGTTTCAGACTCGTCTGTGTACAGCTTTGTAGCAGAGTGTGAAGTCAGCGGGTCACAGGTACCATAGTTCCTGCTGTTGCCATTCCTGAAGGATGGAATGTGCTTCACTGCAGCTCTGTTCCATGGAAACTGCTTTTGCTGTGATGTTTTCCTGGTGTTAAAAAGGTGGCAGCTTGTGTCCTACTGAGTCCACAGATACGACAACACAACTTGGAAGTCGCTTCCAAGGTGTGCAATCTGCAGCTCGCCAGAGGGAATCTCTTCTGTTCTGCTCATCCCACTTCTGAAGTGCTCACCCAGCTGTGCTGGTGGGGCTTGTTCATCCAGGTTCTGCTTTTCACGGAGCAGCCCTGTGGAATTGGGGACAGCTGTTCCCCGGAGTTCATTTGTGCCCAGCCTCCTTTCCATCCGTACCGTGGTGCAGTTTAATTGGGATGTGGATTTTAACCTTTTTCTGAGATGCCATTTCCTTCCTGCTTTCCTGCTACTGCTCTCAGAAATGCTGCTGTCCTCTGGCCGCAGTTACAGAGAGCCAGCTCCTTTCTGGAAGGCAAAAGGGAGCTTGTTAACAGCTACCTTTGTGCTTAATTAGTGATCCAACGTGGTGGGGGAACCGCTCCCTACTGCCCAGAGCAGCTCCGTCACTGTCCCCAAATCTGTGCTTTCTGCCAGTGTTAAAGTGGTGACTGTGCCTGATGCCGACATCAATGGGACAAATATTGGTGGCTTACATGGCGCCCCTGATTCCCCTCGTGTGTCTGCTCTGTGAAATGTTTGGAGGGCTGAGGGAAGGGAGGGAATGTGGGATGGCGAATTTGAGGCCTTATTTTATTCCATTTGCTGAAGCCGAGTGACTGGAATTAAATGTGACCTGTCTGAAAGCCAGCCTTGTTTCCAAATAGCGCACGGGGAGCCGAGATCAGAAGACACATTACAAACATTGCAGTAGCATAACTTGAGGCAAGTGCAATCATTTACTTGACTAATGAATCCCCTGGGCTGCTAGCAAGAGAGCAAATCTCTCATTCATCTTCTTAATTTAATAAGCAGAGGGGTTGGCCTTAAGGGTAAATGAAACGAGTAGTGATCCCATGAATGTTTCGGCAAATTGATGTACAATAAGATAAGGGAGATCCAGCAAACGGCTCTCTTTGTTCTGAGAGACTGTCAGTGGGCTTTAGGGGAAAGGGAGAGAAGCTGCAGCTGATGGCTCTGCGTAGCTCTCACCGCATTTCCCTCACAACCTCTCCGATCTGTGCAGGCTGCAATGCCGGAATTTTGTTAGGATATCGTCAAGGGAGCTTAGTGCAGCGGCCAGGGCTGTTGTGCTTGGTGCTGTATGTAAGGCATCCATCAGAGAGCTTGAGAAAAGCTGCGTTCCCTGCTCAGCCCGTGGGTACCTGCAGCGAGTTGTTGCACCTTGGAAAGGTTCATGGAGGAGCTGGAGGATGCCTGTGCTTGTGGGAGCTAATGAGGCTCATTCCTGCCTTTCGTGCTCCTAATTACTCCGGAGAACAAACCCGCGGTGGGAAACAATGAGGTGCTTTAATGGCCAGGACGGGGATTGCTGGTTCTGCCACCGCAGCAGTTACTGAGGGATCGCCTGAGTGCGTTGTGCATCAGGGAAACTGAGGCAGAGATTAAATCATAGATAATGCTATGAGCTGTATATAAAGCTGTAGATAATAAAAACAGGGTAAGGAAGCTTCTGACACAGGCAATAAACTTGGTAATTTTTTAAACAAAACCCCCAGAAGGGAATGCTGCTTAAACTCCTATTAAACCATGAACCATATAAAGTGACTTTTGGGAGGCTGACTGAAGTACAAAGAAGTTGAAAATGGGAATGCTCATTCTTGGCTTTTGTTCGAGAGAGGATTTTAGGATTAGATGGTCCATTACTGTTGAATGCACTTTAATAAGTACAATCTTCCAGGCCCTTTATGACGAACATGCAATGGGGAGCCACAAACTGAGTTATCAAAAACTTGAGTGGCTTTTGGAATGTCATGGATCTCAGAGTTCTTGAGATCAAACTGGGAGGTCAGGGGTTCTGTAACTGAAGGTAACAGCTATAATGAAGATCATGTATTGCATTTGAATCTGAAATAATTACATTTGTCAACTCTGCCTAATTTGATGGGATGGAGGCGAAAGAATATGGATTTATGTCTTGAATCCTCATGTATATGCATTAGTGCGGGTCTGTTGTAAGAATGTTTATAGCAGAGTGCTGTTGGATTCTGGCCAGTATTTGTAGGGCTGCTCTCGTGGAGCTTGGTGACTTTAATAATAATGTGTAGAAAATTGCTCTTTTAATTGAGGTAAATAGTTGTCACGTTGGCATAATGTGAGCTGTGTCGTTCTATTTTGGGGTTCAAATTGCAGTTCTGAACACATCAAGGATTAAAAACCTTGGAAGACCTCAGTTTTGCAGCATTTCTGATAGCACAAAGCAGAACTGCTCGGAAGCACCACGTTGGTGGCTGGGTTCTGCTGTGAACACACACAGATTCTTGTCACTTGGAAGCCAAGCCAAGAGCCAGCTCTCATGCCTTGAGTTCAATGTTGAGACAATAAAAACCTGACTGAATCAGGCTGTTAATGCCTTGTGCCCTTTGCAGTCTCGTAGCTGTGTGAGATGGATGTTGTAGGAAGCATTTTTAGTCACAGGAGAGACAACAATAACCAGGTGTTTAGGTTCCAGTGGGCTGGGGCAGGGAGGGAGCTTCCAAAGGGGAACAGCCTCATTTCCACTGCCATTAAATAAGAGGCTCGACATTAAATGGTCTGAGCTGTCAAACCTGTCAGGGAGTTAAAAGGTTCAGGCAGATGTGGTGTGGTCAGAGGTTCTGCTTGTTCACGGAGCAGGTGGCACCAGGGGATGAAACAACCCCTTCCTGACCTGTGAGGTGACTCTAAACTGGGCAGTGAGGGCCAGTCCCATCCCCAAATCACATTTCAGACATGAGCACTGCTGGCACAGGAAGAGGAAGGAGAAATGTCCTGGTCCTGTGGGCAGGTGCAGAGGAGGTGGATCTGTGCTCCTGTCAGCGAGGAGTCCCTGTGGCCTGGAGCACTCCCAAGGTCCCCTGGCTGCTCACTCCTATCCCAGTTTGGCTCTTGCATCGTCATCCCTTCTGGAGACAGGCAGAGTTTTATCACAGGAACAGCCTGAAGGACACATTGCTGCAGGCAGAGAGTAGCTGAGTAGCTCTGTTCTTGCTCCTGGTTGTAAAATCTCCCCCTTCCCTTCCTTGAAAGATCATCAGGTGTGTAGGAATGTGAATTTTAACCTTTTGGGGTTTTGTGTTTGTTGAACAAACAAAATTATCCCTCTTGGGATAGACATACTGGTCCTGGGTGTCCCTGGACAAGGGATTTCATTCCTTGACCCCCTGTTTTTTCTCTTGGTGGGTATTTCACAGCTGCTTGTTGCTGCTGCTTCAGCCAGACCAACCCTTTGATGCCTGAGCCTGTTTTCACGTGAAGATGATTTTCATGCTGTAGAATGATGAATTGTTTTGGCTGAACTGGCAGCTGCCACTTCTTTCCGAAGAGTGCAGCATTTATTTAGCTGTGCTAGGTGGGGAGAACAGACAGTGGGAACGTGGAGCTGCCTCAGCCCCGTGCTCAGCTCTGCACAGCAGTGCTCAGATAATGCCACAGTCCCTGTGTGAGCCTGGTGAGAGAGGCTCGGCTGAGACACGGAATTTCCAGTTCAGTTTGGTGCCCGCAGCTCAGTCCAGACTGGGAATTTGTTATCAAACTGGTGCCAGGCTGACAAGACACCAAACCTTTCTGGCTGACAGACCCTGGGCATCGGTCCCCACGTGTCCCATCTCCCAAGCACCTCTCGCTGTGCTGCCCCTCTGCATGGGGAAGGATCTGGAGCAGTGCTCTGCCAGCTCCAGAGAAGCTTGCCTCGAGATGGAAGAGCTGACTGATAGGCACGTGCAAGTGCTGTAATACCAGCCAGGCCTCAGTTTGCACGTTCTGGTGTCTCTGAGGGTGGCCAGTGCCAGATGTGTCTGAGAGAGGTGCCAGGAACTCCTCAGCGTGCTCTTTCAAAATGTCAAGCTCTTCTGTCTTGATGAGATCTTTCATGTCTTGAGCTGAGCCCCCATAATAAAAATGGTAGCTGTGTGCCTCGTTCCAGAACTTGCTGGGTTTCCAGTTGGCCAGAAGTCCCAGCCTCTCCTGCACTCCTGCCCCGGGAGGTTTAGCATTAATGCATTTATCTGTGTGTACAAGGAGAAGGGAACATTTCTGTTTTTACAGATGGCGTGGGTTCAGGAAATCCAGTCAGCTGGTGTGGGTCTGGAAACCATTCTGCCCTTATTAACACCCTCCAATGATATAAACAGAGAATCCCCTAAGCAAGGAACAGTCTAAATAAAACTCCAGGCCAAACCAGAACATCTAAGGTGTGCCAGATCTTGCCTCAGGGAAAGAGAGAGGATGGGACGCGCCAGGAAAGGGAAGATCTTAATTTCTAAGAGAACAGCCCCATGATTGAGGGGGATTTTGTATTCTTGCCTCTCCCAGAAGGGAGAGAGGAGAGCTGAGGAAGGGATATCCTGGGGAAAGGGCTTTTCTCTGCCACTGCCTTGTCTCTTCTCTTGGAAAGGACTGGTGAGATCTAAGCCAGGGATTGTCTTAAGACAGAGGTTGGAGGCCAAAAGCCTTTGTAGATCTGAGCCTGTATTTTCTGTCTGCCTCAGTTTCCTGTCTGCAGTGAAGGAAAAGCAACTAAAAATACCCAGCAGCAGAGCGGTGTCTGTGCCTGGGGTGGGGGCCCTGAGGCCTCGCTGTGTGGGATGCCCTTCCTGGGGGCTGCAGGGGGGTCTGGGGGCTGCAGGTAGGGTACAGCAGGGCTTGGGGATGTGCCACTGGCCCCTGGGGAAGCTGCTCCAGCTCAGGATGGACATCTCTGCTGTGTCCCCTCAGCTTGCATTTGTCCTGGGCACTGGACTGTGGGGCAGGGTGGTATTGAAGGGAGTGGGTGTTTAAGAGGCTGTTCCTGGGTCATCCCAAATGGACCGGGACAATTCTTCCCGGGCTGACATCTCTGGTTGAGACAGACATGGTGAAGGGGTTGGAAAAACGTCTTGTGATGCAACTTTGAGAGCAGGAAAAAAAAAAAAAAACCAAACAAAAGAACCTTCCTCCTCCTTTTCTTCCCATCTTATCTCTTTCGACTTTCCTTTCATCTTTCCTCCCTTTTTGTCTGTGTCTGTTCTTTCCCTGTAATTCCTAATGTAAGTAAGGAAGAATTTAATATGCTGAGACAGGAGAGAAGTTGCTCCATGCGTTGCAGATGCACAACATGTCTTCATTAACTCCCCATGACATTCAAAATAGCTCGAGATAAAGACAAACTAAATCTGGGAAGACAAATATAAATACTGTTCCCCCCACTCCCTCTCGCCCTGCGCGGCGCTCCCCCCCAGGGCATGCATTCAATTACCGGAGATGAATGGAGCAAAGCAGAGCAGCCTTTGGGGCTGCTGCGCCTGGCGCTGCCTGCTCCTGCCATCAGATGGCCCCACACTTCATGGAATGTGCTCCCGGCCCCGGCTCCGGCCTGGGAGATGCTCCGTGGGGTCCGCAATCCCTCCTTGGAGCTCTGGCAGCCTGCAGATACTCGGGAAAGGCTGGTAAAGCCCAGAGCAGGAGTGCTGCATCTCCCACATCTTGTGCTGGCTCTTCTTGTCCTCCAGAGGTGTGTAGAAGGGAAGAGCTTGGTGTTTAAGGCACCTGATGGGGAGTGAGGAGTCGGGCTTGCTCTCCTTCATAGAGTCAGAATATCCTGAATTGGGGCTGACCCACCAGGATCATCCAGCCCAGCTCCTGGCCCTGCCCAGACCCCCCAACAGCCCCACCCTGGGCATCCCTGGCAGCGCTGTCCAAACGCTCCTGGAGCTCTGGCAGCCTCGGGGCCGTGCCCATTCCCTGGGGAACCTGGGCAGTGCCCAGCACCCTCTGCCAACCACATTTTCCCTGCTGTGTAGCTGGGAGCCAGTGATGGAGCTTCTCCCCTGGAGCAGGGACACGGGCCGGCAGCAGTGGGGAGCAGCAGAGCTCACTGGGAGAGGCTGGGCCTGTAGTTGCTTCTCTCCAGCAAATCTGGACCCTATGTGGGGATTACAGGGCTCGGGGCTGAGCTTAGGTTTTATTTTGCTGGAGGAGTTGCTCTGGGTGCCCTGCTCCACCCTGGCTGGTCTCCCCAGCACACAGAGGTTTGAGTCTCAGAGCTGGGCCGTTGTGTAAGGCGAGGGACAGGGTTTGGGTTGTGGCTGCCCCATCCCTGGAAGTTCAAGGCTGGGTTGGATGGAGCTTGGAGCAACCTGGTCTGGTAGAAGGTGTCCCTGCCCATGGCAGGGGGAGGAATGAGATGAGCTTTAAGGTCCCTTCCCACCCAGACCAGCCTGGGATTCCGTGGGAGCTGATGTGCGGGTGCAGAGGGTCTCGTTGGGGAATCTGTTTGGCACAGGATCTCATCCTGTGAAATTACTGTTGGCACTTCATGGCTCCTGTTCACCAGTGGTGCTGTGTCTGTACAGAGCTTCCTAACGCCTGGATTACAGCTCAAGGTGGTTTTGGGGGAGAAGTTTCTCTGCTCTGCTGGTGGCAGCTGGGTCCCCAGAAGCTCTGCACGTTCTGACTCAGGGGTGCACAAAGAGCTGCTCGTTGCTGGATCCTTTCCTGCACTCACCAGACTCCAACTCCATTCAAGCTTTACTTGTGTGGAAGAGCCTCTGTGATCTCTCAGAGCTTTGCTCGTGCTGCAGGAGTTGGGGTTGAGCTCAGATTGCTGTGAGCTGGGATGAGCAGCTTCCCAAGGAAGGACTTGCCATCCCTTCCCATTAAAGTCTTTTCAGTTCCCTGCCTCTCTGTGCACAGCAGATGATTATCTTGCAAAAGCATTCTCTTATTTTTCTCCCCGTGTAGTTCAAATTATGCTTTCCTAAGTGCATTACCTGGCATTTGTCTGCACTGAACTTCATCTGACTTCATGCTGTCCATCCACCTAGCTTTGTTAAATGTAATTGAAATTGAGTTTGGGCTGGGGGAGGCCTGGGGTTGATGTAGCAGAAAAGCAGCGGCCTGTGCTTCCAGGACTAAAGGAAAACTGCGAGCTATTGCAGTTGTTGAGTCCTGTTAAATAAAGCCAGTTGTGTTCCTGTTACGGCGAATTAAGCGAACACCAGAAAGGAAAAGGCAGGGCAGAACCTCATCTGTGCTATGCCAGGCTTAAAACCAGAACAACTGAACAGCCTTCCTTGTGTGGATTCGTGTTTTGTGTGAGGTCAGAATCTGTCCCGTGGAAATTGTCTGGAAAGGACAACTTTCTCTAGCAGGAGCAGGCTGGGAGTGCAAAGTGGGGGTTGTTCTCTCCTGTCAGAGGACACAACCCCTGAGGGTTCAGTGCAGCCTGAGCAGGGATCTGGACACAGTTTTCTCATTAAGAGCAGTATCTGCTTCCGAGGACTTGAGCGAGTTCATATTCGCAGACGAGCTGGTTACAATTTGCTCTGGTTGGTTCATTGTTTAACTTACTCCAAGTAACGGGCTGCTCCTAAGTTAACTCCCAATAGGAGTAGTGGGGGTAAAAACCACAAACTACTGTGGCAATGAAGCTGCTCCTTGTGGACAGAATGACACAGCCCAGTCCAGTGCCTAAGTGGGGGACTGCATTCAGCAAGCAGGCAGTGCCTGTCCAGCCCTTGCTACAAAAGGCTTTTGGTGGTGTAAGGTGACGTGATGTTGAGAAGGACCCAGATTTCCCTTTGGAGAAGTGAACTCGACCCTGTTACCTGTGGCTTGCAGGGAGGGTGGATGAAATGATGCGGACACGTTTTGTTTTGGAGATTTTTTTTGCAAGGATTCCATCAGAAATAAACGCAGAGTTCAAATTCTCCCCACTGCAGGCATTTCAAAGGCTGCCCCTCTGGTCCCATGCTTGGTGCTTGGTGCTGGGATTTGGGTAGTGCGATGTTGAACCCCCTTGAAACTCCTTTTATCTGGATTTTTTTAAGCCTTGCAGCCCCACTGTGAGGAGGAGGCTGTGCCGTTGGGCTGTGTTTGCAGAGTGGACACCAGAGCTGTGGCCAGGTTCTGGTTTGGCCAGGGATCCAGAGGTGAAACAGAGGGATGGTGGGGGATGTTTTGCAGCAGTGATCAGCCACGTTCTGCTGGACACGTCCCTGCTGTTCCCTGTCCTGTACCTTTCCTTGTCTTGGTGCTTTGAGGGTCTGCCCCTCTCTCTCCTCCCTGTGTTCCTTTTAATGATTTATTATTGCCTTAGTGGGGTTTTTCCCCTCCTTCAGTGCCTGTGACTCTCACAATGAACAGCTCCAGCATCCCCGTACAGAACCAGCATCTTCAGGTAATGTTTAGTGGCAATTAAATGAGATCGTCCTCCCCCACCCTGCCCTTTCGTCAAATGAATCTGAAAAGGCTTTTATGGGGGTGAGATGCAGGGGGGAAATTAAAAGGGTTCATAAAAGTGGATTTTAAGGAAAGCCTAATGAAGGAAAAGAACCTCCTGAGAGATCAAAGCTGAACCTGCTGTGCCAGTGCAGAGAGTTTCAGCTTTTTCTCATGTTTCCACTGGCATGAAAGCAACATGCACAAACATTTCTTCCAACAGCTTTAACTTTTAAAGTCCTGTGGGTTTGGCATTGATGGCCTATTTCTGCTTTGTCCAGTGCTGGGGCTCGATGGTTTCATTAGACATTTGTTTGTGTGATGCCTCTTCACTTTTGGAGGAGAACTGGGCATCCCCATGATCCACCAGATCCAGCAGTACTGGGATGGCCCCTTCTTCTCTGAGAGCCAGTTCAGCTCTGCTTGGCTCTGTGGATTGTTCCTGCCCCTTGCTACAATGGGGGAAATCGTGGAGTCTTTTAGGTTGAAAAGCCCTAAATGCTGTCCCAGGTAGGAGATGTGAAGGCAATGCCCCTCTGTTCCCCTGCTCTGCCTCATGAGGGGGATGGTGTTTGAAGGGGGAAATGGCCAATCACCTGCTCCTAGCAAGTTATGGAAATGCTACAAAGTCTTAAAATTCCATTTTTCCTTAAATTAAAAAAAAAATAGGGGGCTCTCGATAGGCTCTGAGGGGGATGGAAATGTTGACCGAGTTACATGTAGGGGAAGTTCCATTAATCATGGAAAGCAAAACTGAAGGCTCTTAATATTAACCAATTTTTGTAGGCCAGACTCCCCATACCTGTAATTTTTCCATTACACATGTAATCTCCTCTCTGGAAAAGGCAAGGTTTGTTTAGCATCAATTTTTTGGGGGGGTTGTTGTGGATTAAAGCCTGGATGGTTCAAATTTGTCAGGGGCTGGCTCTGGTCTCCTCTCCTCATCTCGTCACTTGTCGCCCTTGCGCAGGTCCCAGGGCTCTTACTTTTAAAGTGTTTCCATGTGTTTGAGAGGAGAATGGGAACGGGGCTGCACGGGGAGCCCTGAGCCCTCGCAGCTTCCCCGAGTGCTAATGAGGAACACATTGGCTCTAAGTGGCTGAGCGGAGCAGTTTAGCAGCAACAACAACTTGCAGGCAGCCTTATTTATTGCAGGCCTGTTTCTCCGAGAGAGGGAATGTCAACCTGGATTTGGACTTTCACCTAATCTTCCCTGAAAGTACCTGGAGATATTAAGTGACCACCTACTTGGCTTGCTGGACTTGGGTTTAAAAGCAGATCCTGCTTCTACCCGGAGCAAATTGCTCCCAGGCACGGTGGTGGCTGTAGGTCATGGCTGTAGGGCCTGGGTTTGGTGTAAAACCTTTGGACCTGAGCCTTTTGTGTGGAAATGGAGGTGATTTTTGCCATGGTGGGAGTGCTGCTGGTGTTGGATTGATGGCAGGGTGGGAGGAATCGTGTCACTGGGAGGTGATCCTAAAGCTGCTCCAAGAGAGCTCGCCCAGAGTATGGTCTTCCCATAACCTAGTCCAGGAGGAAACAGAGCTTTCCTCATGTCTGCATGTCAGGAAACAATGCTTCTGGCTTCCACAGGAGCCTGTCTGAGCAGGGAGGTGGGGAAGGAAACAGTTGGGACCGAAATCCAAATTCAGTGATGTGCGCCCAGACTCAGGGAACATCATGGACTTGTACACGCCCACGAGCAGAGCTTGATTTGTTGCCTTGTAGCAGGAGCAATGCTGCCTGAGTGGCCAAAAGGGAGGATTTGTTCATGGCCCAGCACATGCTGCATTGCTCAGGCTCTGCCATGGCTTCACCCCAGCTGGCAGCTCAGCCCTGCACAGTCGCTCAGTCTCCCTCAGTGGGACAGGGGAGAGCGTCAGAGGAGTGAAAATGAGAACTCGTGGGTTGAGCTAGAGATTGTTTGATAGGTAAAGCAAAGCTGTGCAGGCAAGCCAAGCAAACCAAGGAATTCTTTCCTCGCTCCCCACGGGCAGGAGCTCAGCTGTCCCAGGACAGTCGGGCTCCATCACGAGCAGCGGTGCCTTGGGGAGACAAATCCCATCACCCTACACATCCTCCTCTTCCTCCTTCCCTGGCTCTGTATGCTGTACATGAAGCCCTGTGGTGTGGGATATCCCTTGGGCCAGCTGTCCCAGCTGTGTGCCCCAACTCCTTGTGTCCTTTCAGCCTCTGCCCTGCTGGGGTGAGAGGCAGAAAAATCCCTGACTCCGTGTAAACCCTTCTGAGCAGTAACAGAACACCCCTGAGTTACCAGCACTGTTCCAGCACAAACCCAAACACAGCCCCATGCCAGCTGCTGTGAGGAACACCAGCTGTGTCCCAGCCCAAAGCAGCAGGTTCTCCTTCATCTCCCTGCAGTTGTGAATGCAGTGTCCACATCCTGGTCTGTTCTGGGCTCTCCATGGCAGTGCTCTCCAGCAATAGTCCTTGCTTAAAACAGAAACCAAGGATTAAGTTATTCCTGCCTGCTCTTAAGTCTCTATTTGTGGGAAAAGCTGGAGCATGCCAGATCATCTCTCCTCCTCCACTGAGGTGCTTCCAGGAATCTGCAGCACTATTGAATTTGTCCCGATGAACTTTGTTACACTTTAAAAAGCCAGTTATTGAAGCAGCTTTGTAATTAGTTACCTGATGGGAGTCATGATTATCCATGTTCCTCCTAATTGATTAAAATATCTTTGCACTGGGCTTTCTCTGCTTTTTTCCACATACCCAGGTTCAATCAAAGCCATGATGGAAACGCTTTGGCTGTTGCAGCACTGACCAGGTCGCAATTAGCTGACAGTTCCTGCAACCTCAAAACAGTATACGGCTTTAAAGGAGGCTTCTTCAAGGTGAACAGAAGAAATTTTTTAAAAGAGTGAATTTTTTTTGTTAAAAGGCTGACCCAGCTGCTTCAACAGTGCAAAATTGACATTGCTCTGATTTACCCTGGCTGAGAACTTCACCCTCTGCATTAAATTACACAAATTACTCTGAATATTGCAAACTACAGTCAATCCCTTCCTGCCAAAGGATGAGCTCATGATTCCTCACTTCTCTTGTGAGGGTTATGATGACCTAACCAGGACTGAAGATGCAAGTTTTTGCAGCATCTTTTGACTGCTGCTCATAGCAGGACTTGTCTGAAAACCACCACTTTATCAGCAGTGATGTGGGAATGACAATTCCTTTGCTCCTCCTGGAGCTGTAGGAATCTGTGTGTGAGAGCAGGGTGGGTTGAAAGGCCAAATCCATGTGTGTCTGCTCAGGTTATCTGGTTGGGAAAAGGTTATTTCTGATTCTGTGCTTAGCCTGCTCCTGTTATTGCTTCCCCGGGGCCTGGTGGTTCCCACTCTCACCTGGGCAGGAGTTCTGTCCCTGCACAAACTCGTTTATTTGCCTCTCAGACCTTTTACTCCTTATGCAGGGAACGAGGGAGCCGAGGCAAAGCCATCACCTCACTCGTGCTGAAAAACCTTGGAGTGAGGGAGGAAACAGGCTCAAATTGAAGCAGATGCTATGGTGGGAACAATTACCTGAGAGAAACTCTGGGAGGGAGTGGAAGAGATAATGAAACACCTAGGGATTTGGGAGTCAGCTTTCCAAGGAGCAGAGGGGTTAGCAGTTTAGAGCTGGAGCTTGCAGCTGTGGTGAGAATCAGCTTCCCTTTCTCTCTGCTCCTCCTTTCTCCCCATTTCCCTCCCCCTGGGCTCAGGGAATGGAGGAGAAAGTGGCATTAGGAGCAGGAGTGACGTTGCCAGTGCGGAACCGGGGCTGCAATGGTGCTGGAAATGCAACTCGCTGAGCTCAGCTGCTGCCTGCAGCAAAGAGCAGAGTGAGGGCTGCAGAGGGACATCAGCGGGTCCTGACCCCCCACTCCCTCCCTGCCAGAGGGGAGTCACTGCCACCAGCTCCAGAGCAGCCTGAGCTCTCCACGGATGTGAACTTAACGGCCCAGGACTCCAGGAGAACGAGAGCAGGATAGGTGCCCAGAAATCCTCCAGCCGTGGGTTCCCTGGAGCCTGAGGCTTGGCTGGTTTCCCTTCCCCTTCTCCTGCAGGCACTCCTATTCCATCAGCTCCTCTGCAAGGGCCGGCTTTGTTTCCAGTTTACCTGCGTGGCTTCCGATGGGGAATTCAGCACGTGTGTTAACAGCAGGCTGAGCTGGCTTGGGTAACACCCCCTGGCTTTCTGTACCTGTCCTGCCAAAAACCCGCTCTGGGGGCTGTTTCTGTTCAGCCCAGCAACAAAAACAGAGCTTGGACAAATCTCCAGCCCTGCAGAACACCCTGCACTGCCCGACAGGAGTTGCTCTGTGGGGTCAGGCAGCATCAGTAGCTCAGCAGGTGCAAGCAGCCACCCTTGCAATGCACCTGGAAGTAAAATTTTGGACAAATTTTGGCAGCTGAAATCCCTCAATAACTCCACTCACATCTTGGAACCTTCTTCCTGGTTTGGTTTAAGGCTCGTTTTTTCCTCCATCCTTCTGTGCTTCAGCTCCTTTCTGTGTCGGAGGGCAGCAATGCCAGCTGCCAGGGGCTTGGGCGCTGCAGCCTCTCCTCTGTCACCTTGCTGGTGAATTCAGATCCTGGTTTGGAGGTTTGCTAATATGGAAAGGCTCCTTCTCCCAGGAACCTAGTGATAGGGTGAGGAGAAATGGCCTCAAGTGGTGCCAGGGAGGTTTGGGGTGGATATTAGGAAAATACTCATTGAAAAAGTGGTTAAACTTTGGAAGGGGCTGCTCAGGGAAGTGGTGGAGTCACCATCCCTGGAGTGCTCAAAAAACGAGTGGACGTGGCACGCTGGGATATGGTTTTGTGGGCATGGGGTTTTTGGTTGAAGGCTGGCCTCTGATCTTGGAGGTCTTTTCCAACCTTGATGATTCCATGATCCTAGGGTGCTGCCTGTAGGTAACACTTTTTTTTTTTTTTCACTTTTTTTCCTTCCCAACTCTGTCTCTTTTGAGCTGTGAAGAGAAAGTTGGAGTGTTCAAGGTGGCTGATCTGTGAGAGATGGGCTGTGGCCAGAGGTTGGGTGGATTGAGAGACAAAGGAAAGCAGGGCCAGGAAATAACTGAAACCTCTGGTTTTCAACCTGTGGTTTGTGGCCACTTCTCAGGAGTTGCTAAGAGATTTTTAGGGAAACCTGTCACCAGTGTGCAGAGATCTGCCTTGTGGGGGAGAAACCTATGCTTGAGGAACTTGAATAATAATAATACTACTACTACAAAAACCCACTTCAATAATTCAGGTCTGTAATATGAATTTTTATATAAATCTTGTCAAAAATGTCATGTCTTCAATGCAGAGAGCTTCATCTTGTGTACAAAAACCCCACATAAAATGAGGTGTGGATGTTTTGCTGCTGCCTAGGAGTGTTTTTAACCCCTGCCGAGGAGTTGCAGAGGCTGTGCTGCCTCTCAGCCAACGTGCAATTTGGCCCAATTCATACCTGTTTTCTGCTCTCCCATTTTAAATCTCAGCAGAGACTATAAAAGCCTTTATTGGGTGCATGCTGGAGGAGGTTTGAAATGCTGCTTTCCAGTCCAGGAGATTACACCCTCATTTTCTCAGCCGTGATTAACTGGGGCTATCACAGCCTCACCTTGGCTCTGGGTAAAATGTGTCCAGAGAGCAACGAGCACAGGGAGTGCATCAGCAAGGGCTTGAAACATCTCCTTGTTCATTATTTGTTATTGTTCACCTGCCTTGAGATGGTAATTGCCAGCACTTTGATTCATGGATCACGATGTAATTTAGTTCCAGTTGTTCCAGGCCTGTCCTACAGCCCCTGAGCCAGGCTTTGGAGACTTCCCTATCAGCACTTGGCAAATCCAAGCAGATCCCCCACTCCTGCTGCAGCCACGTGCCTCCATGAGGAAGAGATATGGGGAAGGTTATCCCTGTGAAACCAAGGCATTGCAGTGATTTTTTATCCCCGTTTTCCTTTTATTTTTAGCTTTGTTATTTAGTAGATTTTCTTTAGATTTCATCCTCGGCAAGGAAGGGGCCAAAGCTGCTTTGAGGGAAGCTCTGGCGCTGTGCTGACAGCAGCAGCTGAGGATGCTGCTTGCTATTTAATCTGTGGATTTAGATGCTTTCCTGTACCTGAAATATTTTTCCGTGCTGTAGCGGAAGCAGCTTTAGCTCGGGCTAAAATTTGCAGTTAAGGCAGTGAAATGTTCAGAAATGTTTTGTTTTCACAGTGATCAGGAGCTGCAAGTCAGCGTTACCCGGTGCTCCCAGCAGCAGGGAGGCAGCGCTGGGATTGGGGATGGGATTGGGGATGGGATTGGGGATGGGATTGGGGATGGGATTGGGGATGGGATTGCCAGGGAATGACTTTGTTATTTAGCTGTTGGACAAGCTCGTGCCTGATCCCCTGAAAAACAAACCTCGGTGTTAATCAGAGAGGAACAATTCCAGAGCTGAGCACAACAGCAACAAGCCTGGAAAAGAACCTGGAGAAGTCATGTAATTCACTCTGCTGCATGGAGGATCTGTTCTAGCCCCATTATCCCTGACATACCTGCCCAAGCTGATTTTAATTTGCAGTGAGGGGCTACTTTGAGAGACTGATTGAGGAGATTTTTTTTGTCGTCCTAATATTTCACCCTAATCTCCCATGGATCAAATTAGCCTTGTTATTCCTTGTCCTATCAACCAGCAGCAGAGCGAAAAAATGGATTTTGTTCCTTCTTGCCTTGTTGAGGGCTGAGGGGAGCTCGTTGATCTTTCTTGGGCAGGACAGTCCCTGATAGTTCCTGCCTTGACTCTCAGTCAGTGTTTTCTATACATCTTATCCTTATTCAGACTTGCTCCTGTTCCTTGCTTTGCTTAAAATGCAGCACAAACACTGAATGTGGCACCTGAGGCAAAGAAATATTAATTTGTAGGTTTTTAGCTCTTTCCTCTCCTTGAAAACCCAGGAAAGGGCCGGTTCAGCTCTGGCCAGGCAGATTTGTGGGATGCTGGATCCACCAAGTGATTCTACAAAGTTTCTGGTTCCACAGAACACCCTGAGCTGGAAGGGACCCACCAAGAGCATCAATCCAACCCCAGCCCTGCCCAGACCCCCCACCCTGGGCATCCCTGGCAGCGCTGCCCAAACGCTCCTGGAGCTCTGGCAGCCTCGGGGCCGTGCCCATTCCCTGGGGAGCCTGGGCAGTGCCCAGCACCCTCTGGGGGAAGAACCTTTCCCTGCTCTCAGCCTGAGCCTGCCCTGGCCCAGCTCCAGCCGTTCCCTGGGTGCTGTCCCTGTCCCAGGGAGCAGAGATTGGAGCTGCCCCTCGGGAGGAGCTGCAGCCCCCGGGGAGCTCTGCCCTCAGTCTTCTCCAGCTGAACAATCCCAGTGCCCTCAGCTGCTCCTCACGGGCCCCTCCAGACCCTTCCCCATCCTCTGTCCCTCCTCTGGACACTCCCTCACAGCTTTAGGTCTTTTTCTGATATTGAGACACCCAGAACTCCCCCAGCACTGGAGCTGAGGCTGCCCCAGCCCAGAGCAGAGCGGGACAATCCCTCCCTGGCCTGGCCAGTGATGCTGTCCCTGATGCCCCCAGGACAGGGATGTCCCTCCTGGCTCCAACTGACTCAGCTCCAACTGGCCAATGCCCAACAAAACCCTGAGGTGACATAAGCAAAACAGACACCCAGGGAATCCCCAAAAGCCTGGAAGTCGGCAATATTCACTCTTGCACGGAAAGCCAGCTCACCACTAACAGCCTTTAACGCGTTGCTGCTGCACCACTGCACGTTCTTCCACAGTTCTGCTGCAGGAGAGCGGATTTGAAGGTCAAGTGCTGCAGAGCAATTCGTTCCCAGCCAAGCCAAAGTAATTCTGACGCTGTGGCACAAGAGGGTGCAATAGGTTTGTGATAAAACCTAGACACGAGGTGGGTTTGTCCCTTCTGCTGCAACGGTGCCAGCGGAGAAGTTTTTTCCTGCTGAGACTTGTCTCACAAACTTAACATCCTGTTAATTGGTGGAGTTGGAGCTGTGCAAGTTTGCCTCATTATTTTCATGTCCCATTCACTCTGAGTATTCCCATAATTATGGTAATTAAACTCCGTGGGTTTTTTAATTATTATTTTTAAAAAATAATCAGAACTATAGTTGAATTATGAGAGTGCCAAAACGAGCCTGGCAAATCGTAGTTTTAGTTTGCTGCGTTATAAATCAAAAGCAGACTTGATTTCCCAGCCTGCTGGATGTTTTGTTAACCAGATCACTGCAGCTCTCCTGAGGCCTCCTGTGCCAAGAGCTGTCCCTGAAGGAACAATCAGGCTTTATAAATAGCAGCCTTAACAAGAGCATCACTGCCAGATGCCGCTGGAATAACTCAGGGCCTCGTGCACAAAGGAAACTCCCTCATCTGGGGGCAGCTGGGCTCCCGTCCGTTACCTGGGACATCCCCCTGCTCGGGAAGTTTCGGAGGAGCCGCGTTGGGATGCCTGCAGATGGGGTCCCGAGCTCATTGCCGTGTTCCTGGGCTTGCCAGCAGCTCCTCCTGGCATGCTCTGTGTTTGCTACGGGAGTTCAGGAGCTGAGCTTGGTCTGTTGCTGCCACTCGTGTCCTGTGGAGGAGCAGCAGGGACTCCTCCCTGGCTGGTGTGGAGCTGTGCATCCCTCGGCACCACAAGCACTGAGCCCACTCTGAAGGAGCCCTCAAAGTTCAGCCACAACACAAGGGGTGCTCCAGGCTCCTGCCTTCCCTGAGGAATCAAGTTTCTTTCTCAGAATCCCTTCCTGTGCCTATTCCCAGTTCTTTTGGCTGGTAACACCGGCCTTTCTAAGCAATTAAGGTGTGTGGTGGACAACATACTCCAGTTTTTAGGTAAACACTGATTTTTAAGTCATAGGATATTTCTGCAAGTCTCCAAAGCAGCATTATTTAAGAAGCACTGGGTGCCAAGATCTGTATGAGAATAAAGCCAGAAATGTTGGTTTATTGGGCATCTGGGTGAGGTTGATAAGGACCCACTGGTGGTTGAACTCTGGGGTTGCAGAAGCTGGCAGGTGTCTGTCTGACTTTAAGACTGAGCAGCTCCTGGATGACTGGAGAGGGAATTTTCCTTTCCACTGCTGTTGACACACCAAGCACGGCTGACGTGGCAGAACTGTGGTGGCCTGCCCAAAAGTGTGCTCTGGCAGGAAGAGAGGACGGGGGAAAGTGTGATGGAGATGGACTCTGTAGGGTCAGACACGTCATTTGGGGTCAGTGTCAGTTTTGTCTTAGAACTGAAGCGTGGTTAAATACTCTGGGTAAGTGCTTTACCCAGGATCTGAGTATCTGCAGAGTTTCCTGCATCCAAATCTGGTCACCCCTTCCCCTGCTGGTGGAACAGCCCCTTGCTGTGGAAACAAGTGACTCCATAGCACGAGTCTTCTTCCCAAAATTCCTTCTGAATATACCATAATATGCACCAGCTGAAGGCCTCTTGCTCTGTCTCACCAAAGACATAGAAATACAGGGGTTGGGGTGGCAAAATCAATTTAAATTTGTACCCCTCCTTCTCTGGGCGTCTCTGTGCACAGGAATGTGTTGGTTCCATCCCCATGTGCTGTGAAAAATGAGCCCTTTTCTTTCCAGAGAACTGAAAGTTTTGTAGTTATTTTGGTGGCTTTTTTCCTGATTTATTTGAACCTGTTCCATATTGTGCAAGCTGTATAATTTCTTCTATTTCCCGACTCTGCTAACTTGAGTTTTCAGGTTTCTTCGTAGGGGAAAAAGGGAATCATGGGGGGAAGTCATCTCTAAAAAGGGAAGATGATGCTCTTCCCCATCTGGAGCGGTGTTTGTGAGTGAAGTCAAACGGTTTGAGGCTACCTGATTCCCAGCATGTGGCTTGCGAGGTTCCAGGCATGAGAGGCAGAGTGTATCCCGAGCAACTGCTGGTGCTGTACCACAGGGTGTGTAAACACATCACCTCATGGCTGGAAACATTTGGCTGAGGAACGCTCCTTTGCAACCCTCAAATACGTGCAATGAGCGCACCTTATTCGTGTTCAGCAGCAGCTTCTGTACATGTCCTGTCTACGGGAGGCTATCAAAAGGCCCAGGAAAACAAATCTCGTTTCAGATGAAAGCCTGAAATGGGATTTATAGATGTGTATACGTATTTGAGAAGCTCTAAAGACCTCGTGTGTAGCGGGGGGTTCTGGGATCGTTTCTGGGAAGCTGCTGTCACCAGCAGTGCTCCATCCTCGCTTACTCATAACCACTGGAGCTGGGCATGTTCTGCTGCTCGGACAAACAAGAGCAGGAATGACCAGCTGGGGCACCACAGGGCTCTCAGAGCATCCTGAACTAACAAGCAAAACGCTCCCTGCCTTAACTTCACCCCTGTGTTCATCCTCGATGCCTCTTGAACAGGCACTGCTTGCTCTGAGAGCTGGCTCTGCTCTGAAATGGGGGCTTGAGGTGGGTCCTTGGGATGGGATTTGTCATGCTGCAGGGCAAAACCAGAGATGTGACACTTCTGTCGTTGTTCCTGAGGTATTTACTTCCAATGAGGCTTTGCACATTGGAGGGCTGGGAGATCAGGGCAGGTATAATTAAGTCTTTGCTTTCCTGTTTATTTTTTCCTGGTGTTTTTGCCTCTACAGCTTGCCCACTGCAGTAACCTACTGAAATATCAGCTATGAAGTGAAATTCCTGAGGGTGGTGCACAGGGGAGAGGTATTCCATAGGAGGATCCACAGAAACCCGTGCAGGGAGTAGCTGGGAGCTGCTGCTGTTTCTTAATAGGAGTTGCACTGAGGAGAGGGAGGAAAATAGACACTGAACTTGTAGCTGCCACAGGCTGAACTGGGCATTACTAAACCTGGGTGTCAGCACTTCTGCTCTTGGAAAACTGAGCAGAGCAATTCCTGGCATCAGTAAAGAGCAAATGCCAGCCCAGCCCGTCTCTCCAAACTCTGCGAGCTTTGTCTGTGTGAGTTTTGCAGGGAATGCACGCACGTGTGAGCGAGAAATGGGGAGAAATGTGTTGGCAGTCCTTAATTCCTCACCATTAAGAATGAAATATTCAAGGAATGGTGTCTAACTCTTTTTCTGCCTTTGCCTCAGTCTTCACGGTGCTGGGCTTGAGTGAAATGAGCTGGAAAGTTGCTTGTTGTGCCCCTTAGTTCTCCAGAATTGTTGTCATGGTCTGGGAGATGTGACCGCTTTCAAATTCTCCTTGTGTTCTACTTTGTCCTTGCCTCTCTTCCTTCAGGCTTGCAGTGCTCTGTCTCTGATTTAGAGGTGATGTTAAGCCTGTCTGGTTCAGTCTGAGCTGGCACTTTTGGGATGGGAAGCAAATACAGGTGACTGGAAGAATGTGCTGGATCTGGGTCCCATCTGCCTTTTGCGGGGAATTCCAGGATGTTTTTACACCATCGTGTTCTGGCTTGTGGTAAAAGATGCCCCTTTACACCTCTCTCAAGCAGTTCGGAGGTGCTGTGACCCACTTCAGGGAGGGTGCAGCTCTGTGGAGCTCGGCTGGGAGCGAACATCACACTCCACCAGGGATACAGACGGAAAACGAGTGCTCCGAGCACTCGGACTGAGCTGCAGTCCTCCCGTTCCCAACGAAATAAATCGGAGACAAACTGCAGGGGTGTCAGCAAATCCTGCTGCGTGTGTGGGCACCTCAGCCTGAGCACCCTGTCCCTGCCCAAGGTCTCTCAGTTATCTCACCAGGCAGCAGATCCATGGCCTGTTTTCCTTCCTTTCAGCATCCCCAGTCCCTGGGACGCTTGTTCTTACGCCACCCCACCTCCCTTTGGTGACAGAATTCATCTCCCTGCAAAGAGGGATGACTGAGCTCATCCTCGTTTAGGGCTCAGACCCAGCTGCCCTCTCCCATCTACCTGTGCAGCTGCAGCTCGGACTCTGCTCACCTGCCCTGTCCTCTCTGTGCCCAAGGAGCAGAAGGGGGTGGGTGAAAGAAGGAATTTATTTACTAATGCAATCCCCAAGCTCTGCTTTTAAAGGACGAGATGATGGGGGCAATAAAAATGTATTGACCAGGTGATGCAAGTTTGGATCAGCTCATGGTGGTTGTTTTCTGATTTCTTCAGGCCATCCACCTACTACTTCTACTGCCCTTTAACCTAAACTCCAGCCTTTCAGAGCTCCCTAAAATCCCTGAAGTCTTGCTGCATGCAGCATTCCTTTGTATACAAAATATTCTTAGCTAAAAATACATTGAGTACTAAAATTATACAGCTCTTTCCAGAGAATCTTCCTAATTTCTGTAGATTTAGTACATGTCAAGAAGCAATTTAAAGGTCATCTTATTTCCTCATGTTTGTTTAAAAAGAAGTGCTGAGGGCTAACATTTTGGCAAATGCTTGCTGTGAGTTGTACAATTTGTCCTTGTTTTTTCAGATAATGGTGGGTTTCATCTTGTGGAAGAGAGCAAAATGGAGCTTGATTTGAAAAATAGGGGGTATTGCAAGTCTTGTGCAGATAAGTAAATATAATTCCTGGAAAGGCAAGATGTATTTTGTCAAAGTCTTGACGTAGCTGGAAAGGATTATCTTTACCAATTTTTGTCTTCCTGCGGTTTTTTTAAGGAAAGAGATTTCTAAAATGTCTTTCTAATGGCTTGAATTGCTGGAGTCCAACATCTGGCTGCACAGGTGTGGGAGCAGAGCAGTTGACTCCTGGTGGAAGGAGATGTACATGGAAGTCAGAGGAGGATTCCCACAGTGCGGAATCCTGCCTTGAACTCCTCTTTACCCCCCGTGTTTGGGATGCACAGATGTTCCCAGATGTTCCATCCACCTGAGCAGCTGAGGTGAGAAGGGGGGGGAATCTGCCTCTGCTGCTCTGAGTGGCAAGAGGAATAATCAGGGAATTTATGGACTGATCAAACCCTGTGCAAGTGGGGCTGGAGATGTAGAAGTGAAGGAGTTTTCTGCAATTTCCCTGGGCCAAACCTGGTGGTGGAACAGGACCATGGGCAGCAGGCTGGGGCAATGAAAAGGCATTTTTCAATACATTTGGTGTATTTCAGGGGGTATGAAGCCAAATTCTCCTCTCCTAGTGGATCTGGAGTATAATTCCACTTGTCTTAATGGAGATGGATTCCAGACTTACAGTGGTGCTGGAGAGAAGAGGGAAAAGATTACACACAGAGTGGGTGGGTTGTGGGAAGAACCCCCCCTTCTTTTCTTTTCTACCGCAGTTTTCAATGAGGAATCATGGAGACAGCAGCTTCCAGCCTGCCAATGCAAATTGAGACAAATTAGGGGGTAGATTAACTAATTATTGTAATGTCATGGAAGCAATGCTACAGTTCAGGTTGCAGAGGGCTTTCAATTACCAGCTTTATTTTTCACAGTTACCTTTTAATTGGTAACGTACTTGTGTATAAATTAAGGCAAGAAAGGCTCTTGCCTTTTGTTTTATAGTCATTAAAGAGATGCCTTGGTGGGTTTGGGATTGGAGTGGGGAGAGGGACCCTTTGCAGTGATCGGAACAGACGGTAACGTCCCACCAGGGGCACATTTGTAAGGATGGAAATTCCTTTTTAGACCTCACAGTGGAATAGGAGTTAGATACACATCTGATAAACAGGCTATGTTCAATCTCTGTTTGGGGAGATGAGAAAGTGAAATGTGCAGCTGGCAAGCTCCAGCTCCTCATGTTTCACTCCTCAGAAGGAGACAGTCACCAAACAAAGGGCCTTAGTGCAGTTATTTTAGCAATAACTAATATACATACCTGTATGTGTATGTATGGTTCCCTCCAGAGCACAGCTGCAGGAAGAAGCTGTGGAAAAAAAAAAAGACAGTTTTGTGTTCGCGGTGTTTGGGATGGGGCTGAAATTCTCCACATCCCAGAAAACTTTGATGTGCGCTTGAGGTGTAAACTGAATTTCAACTCCTAATGAAAAATCCCCGGTAAATGATTAATCTGTGTTTAACGTTCTGTTTGAGGGGTGTTGTGGCCTCAAAGACAGATTGGGTTTTTTTTAATTTTATTTTTTTAATAGCTGTAGAAAACCTGTGCGTGAGTTTTGATTCTGTTCATATGCTGGGTTGTCTTACCTGCGTTCCTTCCTTGCCTTATATGAAATTATTAAAGCAAGTAGGGCCTTTGGAACCTCACCAGTGTGTGTATGTGTGTGTATATATGTATTTAATATATATATTCATATATGTGTGTATTGAAATGGTCACCTTGGGACCACCAGTTTTTTCTGGAAAATGGGTTAAATAACAGCAGGATGAGGAAAACTTACATGGAGAATGATATTTCCCTTCCAAGTGGAACCTCGGCGTTTCGTTTGAGCTTTCCAAGAGATTCAGAGAGGCCTTGTACACCCTGCCTGTCTGAGGAGAGCTGGTGGCTTGGGCTGCCCTGGTGGCACCTCTGGACAATTCCTTTGGGATGGAGCACTGGGGGCTCGTTCAGTCGGATTATAGGAGATGAAACCTCCATACTCACCTAGGATTCCTTCGTGCTCTGAGCCCATCACGTTCTTTCCAAGGCACTGGGACCTGGCCATCCCATCTCTCTGGGAGGTGGGAATTGTCTTGGTGGACCAAGAACCGCTGACCCGGGTGGCCCCGAGGCCGCTCTGAGCGGACACGTTCTTGCTGGGTCGTGAGGAGCCATTGACTTTTCCTCAAGAAAACAACAAAAAGCCTCTCAACCCCATCCAGGCTGTGCTTGCACTTGAACTGAAAGCACTGAGACCCTTTCCTGCTCCTGGGAGCTTTCCATTTGCTGCAGTAGGAAGGGCTGTTAATTTAAGTATGCAATTGATATCTGTCATCCAAATCAAAACATCTTGCACGAATGTGATTAAATGAAATTCCTCAAGTATGTTCTTGCCATCTGGAACAACTTTCCCATATTTTGTTGTCTCACTGACTTTTCAAAATTTAACTGAAAATGTATTTTCACTTTTTTTTTTTTCCCCCCTCCTTTGGTAATGCTTAATTTTCCTCTCCACTGCACTTCCATAAAAATCTGCAAATCATTTTGGAATAAGCATTAAGGGGAGGGAGCCCTTCAAAGTCAGAGCACAATCCTGGTGGGTATTGGAGGCTTCCACTGCACTGTGATCCCACCACATCCCATCACTGCCTCTGGGGGATTGGGCATCCCTCTGATGATCCCATCCTTTAGCCTAGGAGTGCTATCCAAGGAATTATCCTCAGAATGAAATGGGAAGGGCGTGTGGCTGATGTGGTGCCCACATCCTGGCAGCTGATGCCACTTTAGCCTTAGAGGGGCCAGACTGACTTTGTCAGGTCAATGTGGCCCCCAGAGAAGCAGGAGATAAAGCAGGAGATAAAGTTCCCATTTGGGATCCCAGTTGTACCCTCCTGGTGTTGGACCATCCTGTTGGGAACAGCAGCTTTCCCAAATCTGCTCTTGTGGGAATCAGCGTCAAAACACTCTGTAGGAATTCAGAGCATAAAATACAAACGAATTCCTAAATCCATGGTCAACTTCAGGCTTTGTTAAGATTTGCTGCAAACAAAAGCTGCACATGAGAGCAAAGCTCAGTGAAGCTCAGAGGGGAAATCCCAAAGCAGCATTTTGGGGTTCCAAAGTTACAGATCACCAGGCTCCTCGCTCTTTTTTACTGATCCATTTAAACACAGAAATACGGAGAAATTGCTGCACACACACTGCTGAGGGTGAGCTGGAAATGTGCTGCTTCTCAGGCACCCAGCCTGGGATTTTCAGATTTACCTGCATTGTTTCCTTCTCACTTTATTTCTTAATGGCATCTGATTATCTGACTGGCTTGGGACAATGCACAAGTACACATTTTCAAGTTTGAATGTTTCTCTTTGCTAAGTTTTGCTTCGGATTATTTTCAGTAAAAACCAATGCCCTCCCACTTCCCAAACTTGGTTTGCCTGGGCTGCTGTGTGAGTGCACTCTGGAAATAACAAGTAAGAGACCCAGCAATCAGTCATTTATCAGATTTGAAAATACTGAGGGATTCTGGCCTGTAACATAAGCAGCTACTTAAGCATTTCTTTTGTGACTCACTACTCCTAATGTGAATAATTTATAGAAATAGTAATGAGGGAAGACTAAATAAGGAGAAGTACAAGATGTGAAAAGGAAGAAGCCAAAAGTTTGGGTCAGCTGGCAGTGTTTGCAATTTGCAATGTCTATGGGTTTAGGCAACTAAACATTTAAACCACAAAGTGATGAACAACTGGCTTGAGAGTACTTTGAACCTAATGTAGCCCAATTAACTCTTGTTTGAATTTGAGTCTTGGCCTAAATCTGATCCTACTGAAGACAGTAGCAACATCCCCATTGCTTTATGCCGGGACCCTTAAAACTGGGCCAGTGCTGATGGTATAGATTCAGAAAAATGTTTCTTTTTGGTGTGGCAGAGGGAGGAATTACTTCCATATCTGCATTAATTTAGTTTTTGACATTTCACTGATGCTGGGTGCCAGTGGCCTTGGTGTCCTGGGAGACGTAAGAGGCACAGGGTAAGTGTGCACATCCTGACCCCTGGGGAAGATCCTTTGGGAAGAGGTTTTGCCCCTGCACTGACCAGTGAAGGGGTATAGGGTGGCCCGTGGCTTAAGCAGGGCGAATGCAGAGCTGTGCTGAGGTGGTCAGAAGCTGAGGGATGGTCTGGAGCCATCCAGGGAAGGGATTTCCATCAGAGCAATACTTGTCTGGTGAGGAGACATCCTTTGATCACTCCCCAGTCTCTTGACTGCAGAAATTGATACATATAAGGCAAACATTTTTTGCAAGTTTTGGCCCACTCTCCTGCCTCTGACCCCAGTGGGCGTAGGGTGAGCACTTGTGACATTCCCACTCTCAACATTCAAGCAATTTCCTTTCTTTTCCCTGGAGCCCTCACCACGGATCTGCTGTGAAGAAAATGATGAGAAAATGCTGCTGCATCCAAGTTCTTGGTGGTGGTGGCAGTCCTGGAGCTGTGCTGGCTTCCAGACTGGTCCCACCTTGCATCTGTGAACTTACCAACTGGGAAACCTGCTTGTGTCCTTTAACAGAGATGGGCAAGAATGGTTTAAATAAAACATCATTTACTGCTTGAAGTCTCCTGCTTTTGGAAAGCATTCAGCCAGTTGGAGTAGTAAGTTTTCCTGAAACACCAGGAAGGGCTTCTTCAGGTTTGGGGCAGCTCTGTGGCAGTTGTTGGCCTGGGAAGAGGGATCAGGGGCAATTCCTGGTCTGATTAAAGCAGACTGTAAGTCTCTGTTCTCAGCCATGGCAGTCACCCTCACCTCCCCCTACATCTCTTGCAGAACAGCTCCCCTGGTACTGCACCAGTGATGTAGAGTGAAGGTAAACTTCAAAAACCTGGAGGATTTAGGGGAGCAGAGTTGTTGTTCTCTAGGCAGTCCTGCTGCCACGCAAGTGGCTGAATCCTGGGAGACAATAAATTTCCACAGTCCCATGTCCCTCTTCTCTGCCCTCCCCTCGGGTGCTGCGCTGAAGAACACCACGGAATAGGAAAACACTGTGGAGCATAAAATACTTATTTAAGGACTTTTAAAAACCGGGTCCCATATTACAGTTCCTAAATTGGGATTTAGGTGTCTAATGTTAAACCCTCATCTTTAAATCTCTGCCCTCAATGGACAAGCTGTAGGGTTATTTTTGGTTTACTTTTTAAGTTGAAGTGGAATTCTGTTTACCTGCCTGGCACCCTTGCAGAATTAGGATGGCAAAGCCACAAAAGGCAAGAAATGTTCCATCATCTGAAGGGTGACATCACCAGTGAAGGGTTTTCCATTTGGGAACTTGCACAAATGCCTGTTAGTGGTTGTTTGGCAGCCCCTGTCAAGCAGGCTCTGGATTCATGTGGTCATTGTTCTGGATTTATTATTCCCTTTTTTAAAGGAATGTTCTTCTATAATCACGTGGAGCACAGGCAGTATTTCTAGTTTTAGATATTTTAATTATTTATTTCTCTGAGGCTTATGTACGCTTTCACCTTGACCAAAGGGACCTCCTTTATCAAAATTCCCTGAAAACCTGGGGAAGTTCTAGCCCAGAACTCGATCTCAGCTTTACAGCTTCATCCCTTTGCCAGACAATGTTAAGTTTTCTAAGCAGCACAAGTAGCTAGAATTTCCCTGTCAGTTCCTATTATGAGAACCTGACTTTAGTTGATTATAACTTTGCCAGACTTGTTCTGTGGAGCTGACGTTTTCCATACTTGATTCTTTTTTTTTATTTTTTTGTAAGCTGCAGTTAATATGGCTCATCTGTCTCCTTGCAAGGGAGGGAGCTGGAAAATACCCTGCGTCGTTTGTGCGATCGTTTTTGGAACTGGCAATTTTAGAAGTAGGGATTTTCCTGGTATAAGGAATTAATTCAGATGTCAGCTTTCTCATTTTACGTGGCACTGGTGACTTCAGGAGCTGCAAGATGGGGCTCAGAGTATTTCTATATTGCTGGTGTAGAGGCTTAGCCAGTTTCTGAGGGGGCCAAATTCTGGTGTGGCTGCTGCTGTTGTAGAATATCAAGTTTTTATTGTTCTTGACTAAGGAACTCCAGCCTTACTTGAAGTTTTCACTTGAACTCTGGATTTTAAAGGTTTGGGCAGGAATCCTATCTCTTGATTATTGGGTGTAAAATATGAAAGCTGGATTTTTTTTTGTGTGTGTGTCAATGTAGCCAAGTAATAAAGTTTATGGCCATAATCAGGATTTTGCTTATAAAACGTGTGTGCTTTTAAATCCTGTTTTGTTTTTGAGTACTTTTTGTCTTGACTACGTGTTTTGGTGGTAGACAAATCCACTTTACATGTCTAGTAAAAACTTGAGAACAGCACCCTGCCTAGAACAATTCTGAAATGGATTTGAACCATATTGTGTTTACTTCTGTCTCTAGGTTTTACTGCTGAATGCAAACACTTGTGAAAATGCAAAGCAGAAATAAGAAGGAAGTGAACTTATTTGAACTTTCAGGAAAGAACTTAAGCCCCGTTTAACTTACATAAAACGTGAGATGAGTGCCCAGGTCTGTTCTGATGCAGTTTGGATAAATGTTCCTCTCCTTAATCACAGCACAGATCAGCCACCAGTGCTTTGTGTGTAAACTCTGTGCACCAGGGCTTACATTGAGGGTGAACTTGGGGGAATGATGTTCCTGGTCATAAAGCAATTAAAGTAATGTGTCCTGGAAGAGGATAGAAGGGAAGGGGGATGTCCTTTGGCAGTTACCATCCCAGCTCTGTACATTATATGAAATGCTGGCTTTGCACCACGCAGCTTTGCTCTTCCACTGTCATTCCTCCACAGTGCTCCTTAAAAGCTGAGAATAATTTATCTTAGCATATGTAAGTTTATTTTTTATGTAATTACATGTACCATCGTGTCAACTTTGTGCAAAGGTTGTGCCTATTGTCCTTGGGAAACCAAAGTGATTATCATTGGTTTGTTTTGTTACACAATTGTTTAAATTATAATAAGTTACCATCATTGTTTCTTGAGTCCAGCTGTGTTTATGGATTAAGATCTACTGACTCAAATATTTACAGTGTTCCAAAAATTATGAGAACATGCAGTGCTGGGGGTTTTCCATATGCTGCTTTATTTGACTTAGGGAGCTCTCCATCACAACTGGAAAAGGAGTCTTGGTCCAGAATAGTTTTGTAAGAGTTGGGTACCTCTTGTGTCTGCCTGAGCCAGTGCTGTTTGTCACCCTGGTGGTGTGGAGAGGCAATTCCAGGTTTCCAGATCAGATTTCTGGTGGTGATGGGTACTGAATCCTCTGGAAATCGTGCCTCAGCTGGGGACACAGACTGAGCCCTCGAAATCTGGCTAAAGCCAGGGATAACCACATCAAATTCTACCCCCAGACCACTCCAGTTTAAATATCTTTTTGTGGGTTACCCCCTCCTGCAAGGAGTGTATGTGCAGGGATGTCCAGTGCCTGCACTGGGGCAGCTCCCAGGCAGTCTGTGGATCTCTCTGGAGCAGATTTGTGTGTCTGAGTCAGACCAAGAGTTGTCTTTGCATCTGTGCTGTCTTTACGGGCCGGGAACTGGTGTTCTTCACACAAGAGTTGTGTTTCTGGCAGGGAGAGACCAAGCCCTCATGCCCTGAGCCCCTGAGCTGTGGTTCAGGACTGTGGCTCTGTGCAGGGAAATGTTCTGTCCTCTGAAGTCTCTCAGATTTGAGCCCATAAAGCCCACGTTTAACGCTGGGTTTGTCTTCAAACACTTCCTCGGGCAGGCTCTGAGCCTGCTGCTCCTGAAGCCATAAGCCAATCCCAAATGGCAAGAGAGGATTAGAGGGAACCTTTCCCTCTGGGCTGGCTGTTCTGGAGCTGCTGCTGAGCTGCTGTGCTTGGCCTCTGTAGCACTGAGCACCGGCTCCCGCTGACAGCAGGTTATTAAACGTGTTGGGCCACCAGTCAGTCACCATGGCAATCCCTGAGCTTCCAGAAGGGGAGAGGAAGGGACAGGAGAGGTTGTTGTACTTCTGCCGTGTTCCTGCTGTAAATAGAGCAGAGGGAGTTTGTTGGAAGAGTTGAATCATCAGATCTTGTCCTGCTCCTTGAATCCGCCCTGTCCAGGCTGTGGGCTCCTGCTCCTTCCACTGCACACAACATATCTCGTGTTATTTTTGGCACCTCCTTTGTGTTTTTCTTGTCTTAGCAGTAATAAACTTCCCATCATTCTCCTGTCATTCATAACCACGAGCTGTTAAAGAGCAAAGCTGTCATGGGAAGCAGATGAGATGCACACCCAGCTTAGCAAGACACTGCCCCAGCATCCATGTGGGCACTCTGATGGGACCAGAGTCTTGCAGACCCATTCACAGGTTGTTTTTCTATGTCCTGGTTACACATCAGTTTTTAAATTGAGTTCAGGTGACCAGGGTGGTCACGCCTGTGCATCCTTTGTGTTTACCAGGTCTTTGGAGCTAGGTCATACAAGCGTGTGGGCTCTACCTTCAGGTCTGAAACCAAAAATATTGTGGCAAATGGGCTTTTTTTTTTTTTTCCTGGATATGTATTTGGTCTCAATTGTTTTGCCACAAATTGGTCTTTTTTGACCCTCTCATCTGACAGCACCTCAGTCACGAGCAAGCCCATGGAAGCAAAATGCTCTCGCTGTGTTGGTAGCCAGACGGGCTGTGCACAGCCTGGGAATCTCAGATCAGCCCCTGGGTTGTGCCCTGTTGGCAGATCCTTGTGCCCTTCCCAGAGCTGTTTCACTGGTTTTCCATGTGGGATTCCCTACGAGTCAGTCACTGGATCTCCTGGCACGAGTGGTGGGCTCTGTTCTACGTGCCCAGCTCGTGCTCAAAGTTAGGGAAGAGTTAAGTCTTGTCTTGAAAGGAGGCCTTGTGGTATTTTGTTTCACTAATAACACTGCAAACCCTGGGTTCTGTCTGTCTGAGGGTTTTTAAAATCTCATCTCTATTGCCTGTAGTGGAATAAAAGTTATTCCCTTGTGCATTGGGAATATCACTAATGGAGCTACAGGCACTTTATATCCCTCTGTACCTTGCTGAGAAGTCACCTCATTGTGTCTGCCTAATTATAGAGTGAAACACAATCCTCCGTCTGTCTCTATTGTTAATCACCGAGTTTGGATTAAAATATTAACCCAAAGCATGAAGTTGTGTAAGTATGAAAGCAGCGTGAAGACAAAGCAAGAAAGCCATCTGTTCTCTCCTTTTCTTCCCTGGCCATATGGAGGCATTTTTTTTAATGCTGAAGTCCACATATTCCCCCTGAGATGTTTGTTTTTGTTTCAGTTATACTTAATTTTTAAATCACCAGCGTTTGTGTGGCTGTGTAGGTGTGAATATCAATGTAGTGATACAATGGGAGGTGGTTGGTGGAGCTGATGTGCTCGACAGCTGTGCTCAGTCTTTTTTGAAGACCCTAGGCTGAAGTGTCCAAAATGTTTTCACTGCCTCTGGGGCTTTGTTTTTGGTGAGTCTTTGAAAAAAATGCAGCGTTAAACTGAGTAAAAAAATAACATCCGCTCCTTTTAAGGTTGTTCAATATTGTTACCAGTGGTACCTTGTGTTTGGAGGCCGATAAACGTACTGAAGTGGCAGCCACTTGGAGGATATTTTTCAGCAATCCTGAGGCAGCTATTCTATTTGCCATGTGGACAGAGAGAAGTGTTTCGCCCCTATTTAAAATTGTATTTTTAACTTTGGGGGTTGCAGCAATTGAAACGAAAAAACAGCACCTGAGAACTGGTCACGGGCTCCATCCTGCAGATGCACAAACATTCACAGCCTCAGCCACACCAGAGCAGGTCTGAAGCCAACCCCAGCCCTACACTATTTCTTCTTCCAATTTAATTTAATGGAGGCTACTCCCAGTGATGGGCAGGATTTTCTATCTTAGTGCCCTCTCTGAGTGGGCAGCAGGCCTTTTCCAGAGGTGCAGGAATGTGCAATTTGTGAGCTTTTGCTCGCTAAATGGAACAATTTCCAGCAGAAAAGGCTGTGATGAAACAGAGGATGGAGGCTGACGAGGGTGGAATAGATAAATGGGAGGGGGAAAGTGGAGTTCTGAAGGAGGGGGAGAGGAAGATGTGAACATTGTTAGCCCTGAGCCTGATCCTGGTGACAGCCACTGTGGTCATGCAAGAGAAGCATTTCACAGGGGTGAGCAGGGCTGGAGGTGTGAACAGTCCAGTGTTCATTAACATCAGTAGCTATAATGTCTATTTTTGCATGTGGTATTAAAAATAAAGACTGTTCTTGTGAAATCTGCTCCTTTCATCTGGGGGATTACAGAGAGAAATATCAGCTTAACACTCCAGTAATTATCTAGCACACTTTTATTTTGCTGATTAGAGCTGTGAAACTTCTGAAAGTTTGCATCAAATTTGACTTGTTCATTAAATCTCTGTTGGAACCACGGCACAAGTCAAACCTGAAGGTGACAGATACAGCAGCTCAGTTGTGCTTGCGTAAAACTTGTTTGGCTCACCTGGATGATATCAAAGGGTATGTATTTATTAAAAATATGGATATTTTTAACCCTGATGAATGCGTGAGAAACAAGCAGCTTTAAAAAAAAAAAAAACCAAACAAAACCCAGCTATTTTGAATGATTCACTTAAACATGAACACTAATGAGCGTTATTGTGCCAACAGTGCAGATGAGATGAAAGAGAGAAAAGAAAATAAGCTATAAATATCTGTGATAATTCTTTAAACCCCTGTTTTTATCAAGTTGTAGTGGATGAACATTTGGCCAGCAGTTCTCTGTGAACATGAGACAGAAATAGCATTCATAGAAATCTCAGATGATAACACATCACTAGCTTCATTGTGTATTTTCTGTTTCATGGTGACTACAGAGGACCGGAGTCCACAAAACAGTCTGTGCTCATACAAAAGGCACCCCTGTATAGCAAATGAACAAAATGTTCTTGGATCAAACTCCAGTTTTTATTTTATTTCTTTTTTAGGCCAGAAAAAGTTATTTGAATGCTCCCACAGCTTTCCTCTTCACCTCTTGTACTGTTACATCCTCTGACATCATACTGTGCTTCCAAGGAGAAGTTTATGGTGTCACGAAAAGGGTCTCAGAAGTTCAAGACGTTGTGACACTGAGAGAAAGTGTCTGTATGTTTTCAAACATTATGGAAATGGTAAGCGTGCTTTCCAAAACTGTCAGGAATATATGCTTTGAAAAGATGAATGCCTGTGTGGGATTAACTCCTCATGTTACACATGGACTCTGGAGTGTGTTGTTTTCTCCCACTGCTCTCTGGAGCCCAGTATCTCAAATGGAATCTGACACACCGCACCAGATGCTAAATGAGGCCTTTCCAAACTGAGGTGTGTGTGTTTTGTGTGCTGAACGTAATCTCTCCAGACCCACTTTGTGGAGGTCTGATGGGAGCTGTCCTGCTGTTTTGGAACAACTCACCTGGCCCAGCCACAGCCCATCCTGGTGCATTCTGGTGTTAACAAAGGCGTGGGGATGGGTCCCTCCTCCCCCTGCATCCCAGTCACCCCAGTTGAAATGTCTTGCTGGTGTGGAGAGCTGGGTGTGCACATGGAGAGTGTTTCTAGGAAATGTTGCGTAAAGCAGTTCCAAAAAAGAGACAAGCGTAGGAAAATGATATTAATTCTATCCCTAAAGCAGATAAAATCCATTTCATATGTTGTTACTCTTCTTTTTAAAAAAGGAGAAGTGAATAATTCTAGCAGATGTTTGTGCTATAAAAACTGGCGCTGTGTATTCCTGGTTAACACTGAACAGCAGAGCTGCTGCAGATCCCAGGACTCTCCAGATCATCTCCAAAGTCAGGTTTGCCTGGATAGGGAACAAGAAATGCTCCACTAACATTGGCACTCACTAACTTGGAGTACAAAGGGCAAGTCAAGATGAGCATAACCAGCTCTGACACAGACCTGGCTCGGGCAGGAGATGTCCCATCTTGGATGTCCCATCTGATGCCTGAAGCGGCCACCTAAAAACAGAGACTAGGCAGGAGTAAGGGAATAAAGGTCGGTATTTATTTGAAAGGCCTTCAAAGGTACCCCTGGGGAGCCAGAGGCTGCTGCCGAGGTGGACCCCAAGATGGACCCCAGGTCACGAGTTCTTCACACTTTTATAGGTTTGGTTCATTTCCATATCAGGGTTGATTCTCCAATTAAAGCTTCAGTTAATGATGTCGTTTCCCCAAGCTTGACCCCCTTTCAGAAGCTTTTGGTTTATACTTTTGGGCCTAGGACAGTCCGAGTGTCCTTGGAGAGGCTTTGTTATGTCCACCTAGCACAAGAGAGCAGAAGTGAACAGGCTACAAGAAGCTTCAGAGTTACACACCAGGCAGTTCAGGATTCAAAAAATAAGAAAGTTAAAACCTAAGGCATAGGGCCAGGAGATGAAACTCCACAAGTTCAGGTGAAGGACTGACCTGGTGGATGGCATGAGGCTGGCAAAGCTCCCTCCTTCATGTTTGACACGAATGCTTCTGTGGCTCCTCTGTGGAGAGCTTTTAGGATAAGCAAGGAGCAGGATGGATGATGGTGATTTTCTAACTTTTTTCCAGTGTTTTTACACTGATGATTTGGGTTCTCATCAAGCTGAGCTGAGACCCATATTCCAGCCTCTGCCTCCCAGGAACTCCTGAACACTTAGAATTCCCTGATATTGGAGCAGTGCAGTGTTTCTGCCATGTTCAGTGCGGCACTGCATGAATCTGTCACCCGGTGATGTCGAGCTGTCTGTTAGGCTGTCTTCGAGATAAAGTGCTGTTAACACATCATCTTTTAAAGCATGAGACTCCCCCATGGCACTGACAGGTAATATATACTTCTTTCCCTGGGAAAAAAAAAAGCCTTTTCCGTTAGCAATGACTTGCTGATTGCCTATTTATTTTCACAAATCTTCTCATGTCAAAATATTTTGATAAAAGTCTGGCCCACATTAAATAATCAAGAAAATAATTACTACTTCCAATTTTATTTAATTTTTGACTGTCAAATAATCTAACAAGCTTATTTTTAGATCTCAGGAATGCATCTTGTAAGGTGCTGCAGTGAGTGAGCAAAGATGGTTTGTACTCTGATTGGGGAATGGAGGGAAGGGGCTGATTTCCAAGCCTGGCATAGATGAAGAATGAAAGGCAGAGAAGGAAGGAATGCTTTGTGTGCAATCTTGACCCAGCAACATTGGGTTAGTGATCATAAAGTGGCAGCCAAATTGGTTAATTAGAGAATAAGTGGCTGCTGTTTGCATCTGTCTCATTAGGTCTGAAGAATAAAGCTGCTGAGGAGAGGGACTGAGCAGGGCTTGGGGGTGGGTTTGGGACTGGGCTTCTGGAATTGGTTTTTGAGTTGTTGATCGACTTTGGGGTTGTTGTGTGTCTTGTTGGGTACAGGGTCAAGCACTGACCTGTAAAATATATTTATCCTTAGTTTGATAGGATGGTCGGAACCATTACTGGGAAACCTCTTCATCTGAACACACAGCAGGAACTTCCTGGATTTGTGGCGTTAATACTGAAAATGCAGGGAAAAGGATGCAGAGAGGGAGGGAGATAAAGTAGGGCAGGACAGTGAAATTGCAGGTCAAGGGCTTGATTTTTAATGGAGGATGTGGGTTATTGAAACAAGGCTTTCAAGGCTGTCCCCAAATATCTGCTAAGTGTGAAACCCCTCCTCCAACACCAGCCTGGCACTTCTGAGATTGGTGGGAGAGATTGTGGGAAATAGCCAGGATGAGATTTACTGGGATGGGCCTGAGTGGATGGACTTGAGAAACCAAAGTGCCTGGGATGACTTGTTTTCTTATTTGTTTTGCTTTTGTGGTTGATTTTGGTTTTGTTTGTTTTTCTTGAAGGTGAAAGCCAGTGAAAGGAGAGAGAATCTGCCCAGCCAGGAAACTCCCTGTAACCTTGCCAGGGAGTTATGGAGGGGGATTGAAAGGGGAAGAAGAAATGGGATGACACAGGTAGAGCAGGGCAGGCCAAGAATACAATTTTGGGGAGCGATTGTTGTGTTTTCCCTGCCATCCTTGCATGCACAGGAAGCACGGGGTAGGGTTCAGGTGCTTATTAGATATTCAGTGTCTGGAAAGGTGATGTGGCACTGGGGAATCCAAACTGGCATCAGGAATGGCAAACTGAGGAAAACCAGTCCAGGGAGCTGTAATGTGGGACTATTCCACTGACGTCCTTTTCCTTCCAAAGGCTGAGCATTAACTGTATTTGGAGGCCTGATATGGGCAGAAGGATATCCTGCTTTAGGAGGTAATTCAGGGCATTTTCCAGAGCATTCCGGGGCCATCAGGGACCTAATCCAAACGAGTGCCTTTCTCCGTTGACTTTGAATCAGTTTGTTGCATCCTACAGCTGAAATTTCCAGCCCCCTCACAAGGATTTTGGACACTTAGTTCCCCATGGAAAATTAAAATGAGATTAGAAGAGCTCAGCCTGCCATTCTAAGTGGATTGAATCAAAAGTAGGAACAGGCTCAGGGTTTTGTTAACAATCAATTGAAACCTAATACTGCAATCCCTTTCAGCATCCACAGGGAGGGATGCAATATCTCTGGAAAAAGACAGTATTGTATATCACAGAGCAGAATATTCTGTATGGAATATTTATTGGAAAATGATTTACATTCCCTTAATTTTCCCCCAACAAATGTCTGCTCTTTTCTGCCTGGAACTGTCTTCCTAGCCACATTGCTGTTTCTACAACTGCTAATAGAGCTGATTTAAGTTGTTCATAGAAAATGCTTTTTGTGGAGAGAAAGAATTGTTCTTAAAGTGCATCTGACTAAAATATGCCGAGGTTATTAGCGCTTCACATTTTGCAAATGAATTCATATCTTATTTAAAATTTTAATAGAGCATATATGGCTTGCCTTTTTTAATAACTTCCCTGAAAAGATGATTCTCTTCCCAATAAAAACCAGACTGTGTTCAGTAAAGAAAAACCTAAGGAAAATTTGAGCTAGATTACCCTTTCCCTCAAAAAAGATGTTTGAAGAAATAAAATAGAAAAATAGGTCTCTCTGGGCCCTTTCAAAATGCAAATATCTCTTAATGGGCAGGTTTTGCTTGGCTGTTAAATAGTTGTAGCTGTTCTTGCTTCATTTGGTTTGCATAAACACGGCCTAATTCAAAACTCTTTATTCCTCATGTACCTCTGTTTCTACTATCACAGAATAGTTTGGGTTGGAAGGGACCTTAAAAACCATCTCGTTCCCTCTCCCCTCCCATGGACAGGGACATTTTCCACTGGACCAGGTTGCTCAGAGCTCCATCCACCCTGGCCTCCCTGCAGCTTGTCCCCCTTGCTGTCCCCTCACCTCTGTCAGAGAATTTAGGTTGGGAAAGGCCCCTAAGATCATCAACCCAACCCTAAACCTGACACTGCCAATCCACCACTAAAGCATGTCCCCACACGGAGGTGTTGTCCCTGGAAGGACAAGGGATGCAGAGCAGTGGATGAGGTGACAATTCCATGCCCCAAAGGGGTGGTGGAGGGGCACAGGGAAAAGGGACAGGCAATGGGGTTGTGTGCTGGATCCTTGGGCACCAGGGATGATGGGCTTGGAACTTTGAACTTACCCAAAAAAGCTCATTTTTGTCTCCACCAGGACTGTGGGGGTTGAGTCCACCCTCGTGTCAGCGCTTCTGGCACAGCAGTGTTTAAGTCCCCCTTTACCAGAGCAACCAGTCCCTATTAAAACTCAGAAAGATTAAAGGAGGGAAAGCCCAAAAAACCATTGATGGCAAGAGTAAGGATGGAGTTTCCAACAGAGAGTTGTTCTGGATTTAATTCTTGCCACACATAAACAAGGGCTCCACCAGTTGTGCTTTGGTTTTGGAATTAGCTTGATTTGAAATCAACCAGAACTCTTGTCCTGACAATAGATCGCTTTTATCTTGTGTGTGGTTCCATTAGGAAAGATTTGATAACACTGTCAGGGTAAAATTGCTGATTTCAATCTTGTCTGGTTTCCCTCTTTGCACTTTGGCAAGTAAAGAAATATTTTGCTTTTCTGTGTAGTTTTCCATTGAATAGCTGGGGCATCTCAGTAGTATGTTAAAACAAAAAGGCTGCCAGCTGCTGTCTTAATGTTCCCAAAACGAAGCAGCACAAACGTTTTTTCTGCCTCTGCTGACTTGCAGCTGCTGTGTTCATTTATTGAGGTGGGAGTCTGAAGGATTTAGTCTCTAATTACATGTTGAGACGTCTGTAGCATGGGTGCAGGACACTTTAGCAGGATGCACAAGACCTTGCCTTTGTGGGGTTGAGCTCCAGCTCTTTGTTCCTGTGAAAATGACAACCTGATATTAGAGAAAAGGGCAAACTTTCTGCCCCGGGGCCCAGGTCGGACTGAGAAAGGAGCCGGAGGGGTACGAGAGCAGCTGGAGAAAGGTGCTGTGATGGCATCGAGATGTGGTCCCAGTTCAGCACTGTTCTCTACCAGCACCAGACCCTCCTTCCTGAGACACTGTAGGACAACATTCATCTCACACTGATTTAAAAAGGGATTTAATGAATGCCAGCCCCTCGTTCATGTGGCCCTCGGCCACTGCGCTGCTGTGACAGTGTTGGTCTGTCTACCCTGAATAACCAAAGCTGCAGTTCCTGCCTCACACAAAAATTAACTCTGTCCCAGGGGAGATCCGAGCATGTTCTCCCCAACTCACAGACCCAGGAGAACCTCTGGAAGAGCTGGAGAGGGGCCATGTCATGGGAGGCCATGTCCTGAGTGAAATATTCCAGTGTTGACAATACCTCTGTTAAAATTCTTCAGGCAAATCTACGTGGAATAGAGTTGGTTTGGATTTACATTTAAAACACAAAGCTAAGCTGAACTCTGAATTTCTAATCATCTTCTAGGCCCTGATGCTTTCTGACTTGGGCTTAGCCCTTACGTGTCCCGTTATTATCAGTGATATGTTAAAACTTTACAGCCAAGCACCATATTCCCTGTGATATTGAAATACAGAACATACTTGGAGTTCTTTGCCTTTCCTTCTAATCTTTCAGCAACCTAATACTTTCTGACTTCCCTCTCTCAAACCAGGGACAGCCTTTTTCCTTTATCAGGGAATTCTGGTTTCAATCAGAAGGTGTCAGCAGCTCAGACTTCAGGGATACAGTCAAGTAGTGTGAGATTATTGATAATTTTGCAAGAATGACCACACCAAAACACTGTAAATGGTTGCAGATACTCCATGGCAAGCACAGGAATAAGTTTTAACATGCCATGAGGTACATACGGGAGACGCTTTTATTTAATCAAAAGTAAAGAAAACTAGAAGCCACAAGACAAGTTTTTTCCCTGAACTTTTTTTTTTTCCTAAAAGCCAAGTGCAATACTGTGAGATTTGGATCTAATAGAGACCCCAAATCTTTGTAAATAGGGTGGAAGCCTTTCTTGGAGCTGAATATCTGTTGGGAGCCCATTTCTCTTCAAGTATTTCAGTCAAGTCTCTGTCTCCTGCAGCACTTGTGTTGTACAGAACCCTTCTGCAACTGCTCCTTTGAAAACTGGAATTATTTCTCAGTGCAGGAGCTCCAGACCTGTTTTACACCTGTTCCTCTGAAACACCTGCGCTTCCAGGGTCCTCGTGGAACAAGCAGAATTTATACTGACACGAACAGCTTTTGCTGATGTTACTTGATAACCATCCAGTGCGTGAGAAGTGCTGATAAATTTGCTCTTCTAGGGCTGCATCGGAAGAGCTTTTACTGACAAACACCACAAAAGCTGCCCCTGTCCCTCACTGCAGTTGACGTTGACGGCCACGCTGGCAAATTCCTTGTGTGGATTTAGGATCCGTGCTGGAGTCAGGCTTTTCCCAGACTTCCACCACGGTTCCAGCTCTTAATTATCTGGTGGGGTTTTTTTTTTCTAGAAAGCCAGAATTTGGGCATGGAAGGTGCATGTGTGGCAATCCCTTTGCTTGTGCCAAGGTTGGCTCCAGCTCTGCACCTCCCTGGAGGAGCTTTGGTGGGTTTGAATTCAGCTCTTGGAAAATGTTGTGCTGGGGAGTGGAAGAAAAGGAGGAGCTGGGCGTTTACAGGGCCTTGAAAACAAAATGCTCCTTTTCACAGGAGGATTTTTAGGATTGGTTTGGGGGAGGGCAGCAAGGAGCTTGTTGAGAGGTAAAGGGAATATCTCATTAATGATTTACTAATGAGCTGTAAAAGTTCTGACTCTTTATAATTTCTGAGGATGGAAAATGTTTCTTGGAAGGCTGCAAGCCCCACAAAGGCTGGGGCAGATCCTGGCTGCCTCTGTGTAGGGTCTTTGATAGAGTCTGACTTTACCTCTTTCCTCCAGTCCCTTAGGCCTTAGAAAAGATTAATCACAGTGTGGTGGGAAGCACATGGAAATAGCAGAGAGATGAGAAATGAGAGCGGGAGAGAGGAGGAAAAAAGCCCCAACATGAAACACTGTTTTCTTTCTGGTAGGGCTCGGGCAGGAATAAATTGCCAATGATCTCACTTTGGAGCAATGTCAGTTTATTTGTACTGACTCTGAACTGACCATTTCACAGGGGCTTCTGGGCTCTGCTGTGCAAGGGAAGAGCCTTGGAATGACACGGATTTTATGGACAACAGGCCCAGGGCTTTGGGCTGGGGAGGTCCAGCCACACAGCCCAGCTCAGCGCAGGGAAAGGGCTCTGGGTTAAGCCCTAGGGCTGTCCCTGTCAAATCAGCCTGGGTGTAAAGGCTGTGCTGCTCATGTGCAGCCCTGAGCTGGGCACAGCACACCCTGCTCTGGCTTCTATGGCAGAAACGGGGCAGGTCAGAGCCCGAAATAGGGAGAATTAACTGAAACCTGACAGCCCTGAAATCAAAACCCCTGGAGTGTTCAACAGCAAGGGCTTGGAAAGAGTCCAAGAAGGGCCAGGCTCTGGTATAGATTTGCCTCTCCTGCAGTCCTAAAGGTTCCCTCTGTGTTATGTCTCTAGCTTGGAAGAATGTGAGTGTTTTCTGCAGCCAGTTCTCGTGGCCTTTGTTGCTCCAGCAGTAGCTGAGGAGAGTGCTGGAGTTACAGAATGAACCTTGAAATTGGTGTGGAATGATTCAGATCCTGGTGCTGCCTGTGACCTGGGCTGCTGTCACTGAAGTCATTTATTCCCTCTGGGTTTCAGCTTTCCCCCTAGGAAATATGAGCTTTTCTTTGCCTGCTGTCAGTACAGGGATGGGGCCGCCCGTGACCCGAGTGCATGTGAAGCCCCTCACAGAACCAGGCTCTTGCTTTGTCCAGGCCTGGGGGTGTTTTTCAATGAAATATTACCAATAACACAAGTGGAAACTCCTGCTGGAGTGAGCTGGGAAGCCTCTGTGGCTTCCAGCTTGCGAGCAACGTCTGTCAGGCGAGCAGAGCACACAGAGAGGCTGTGACCTCCCCAAAGCCCTGCCTGCACCTTTCCTTGCAGCAGATTTTGCCTGGGAATGGCTCTAACCCTGTAAATCCTCCTGCACGAGGCAGCACTCCCACCCCTTGCACCGGGAGGGAGAGCAGAGGCTGCACGAAGGTGCTGCACATTCCCAACCTCGTCCTGCTACGGGTTGGAAGGTGCCCAAACATCTCTCTGAGCAGTGTTAGCACTTTGTGTTTTCTTGGTCGTAAAGCTCAAGTGTTTAGTTAATGTCTGCGCAGGTGGTTAAATACAATGGCTCCCTCTGCCAAGTCACAAATCTGAAATTTACTGGAAAGCAAAGGGAAAAAAAAAAAAAAATCATAAAGTCCAAGTTTATTCATGGTTTTTGCAGGTTGTAAATGTAAGGAAATGAGACCACTCATGCAGATGGGCATAATGTATGCCTAGTGTGACACCTAAAAATGCTGCTCAGTAATTATACGCCGTGAGACTCAGAGCAGTGGGCAGAAGCCCCCTGTAACTGTGTGGTTGGACACACAGTTTGTGTTTTACAGAGCACGTTCAGGGACTGTTTCGCAAGTACTGCTGAGGAAATGCTGTGTAAAGCAAAGTGTATTTTAAACTGAGCCCAAATACCTTTCTGAGAAAGAGCTGTCACGTGGGGCTGTGAGATCGGTGGGAGAGGATTCCGCACGTAACAGCCTGAGAGGTGGCACCCCTGATGCCTTAGGTTTTGACT
>VXAD01010504.1:2242-13796 GCA_013399195.1 Dicrurus megarhynchus
TAACAAATTATTTCAGAGCAAAAGTCATATGGCAGTCTCCACAGATGAAGTTTCGAGCTTTTCTCTAGAACTAATTAGACGCTTAGTAATAGCATGCTTCTGGTAATGTGTTTTTGGCTGTTAGTGCTAGAAATGTAACCTTTATTTGGTTTTCCTGCCTGTACAATCTCAAATGGAACTGTACTAAATCACAATAGATTGCTTTCTCTTGAAAATCTTAAGTGACTATGTCCCACTGTAGGAACATGCTGAGAAAGTAAGCTCTGTTATGCAACTTGAGGAAACTCAGACTTTCTTCACTGGTAAAGAACCACATTTTGGTTCTTGTGTTGTTTTACATAAATCCATATAAACCTGGGAATAAATCTGCTGCTAAATTAAAACAACTGAAAGTGAATTAAGCAGATCCCTTGTTAGCTAATGTGTAAAATATGGAGTATTTCAGCAGGTTGCCATGCTGTTTGATAGACACTGCTGTTAATTCAGCTGTATTTCTAGTAAATACTCATAATATAACCTTACAAACAGTGAGAAAGGGGCTGGAGTATCATATGTTGCTGCTTCACTTGCTCCACCTTGCAACTTCATGGTTTTTCAGGCGCTGTAATGTTTGTAAATGCTTTAGACGTCAAAGCAGCTGAATTTTACCACCTCCCTTTCTGTATTTCATAGAACGGCAAATTCTTAAAAAAAAGAGCTGTGAGGGAGACTTAACTTTGATGAATTTGTGTGGAATGAGGTCGTAGAACTGTGTTTCTTAGATTACCTTTGGATTTGGAGGAGAACAGCACCCATAACATGGGATTCTGAAAGCTTTGTGTGCATCTCTGAGAACACCAAACCATTCTATGTAGCACACTGCTGCCAAAAAGGTGTGCCCACTCTGACAGCACTGTACTCGGGGAAGTAACTACGCATCTGAGCAGTCCCACTTAGCCAGCAGAGTTGCTCACTGGGTAAACTTGTCCACATTTTGCAAAATCTTGCCAAGAAGAGGTAGAATACACTGAAATGCACATAGACACCTTCCTACCTTTTCAGGCACATGCGAGAAAAACCCCCTGCAACTATGGGAGGGGTCGTGCATGTTGTGTCCTGATTTTCCAGTCAGTGCATCAGAAAGAGAATTGGCCTTCTCAGTGATGTCATGGTTATTGTCACATCTGCAGAGTGTCTGATGAAAGAGAGGAGAATGTCATTTGTTTCTTATAAAAGCAAAACAATGCCTTTATTATACATAATTATATCCTATCACTGAAGATTATGTGCAGTGAAGAAAGGACTGCCATCATCTTAAAACCTGTAGCTTCCCTACTGCACTTACATCACAAAGGCAGACCTAGTGTACATCCTCCAGTACAAAACAATTACCATCCAGTTGACAGAAGTCAGAGTTCTGTTTTGTTGATTAATAGTCATTGTAATATGCAGTGTGAAATTTTGTTTTCTGTAAAAACATAGTCTGAGACCATTTAAAAATATATTTATTGTGCCTTTATTCAAGGCTGTTTGTGTAGCAAAATGTTACAAGTGAATTCACTAAATCTATGTTTTTCACAGTATCACATGCAGCAGTGCTATTGTAATACTGCTATAATCCCCAGCTGGATTGATTCCATGCAAAGATATGGAATCTTTCATATGGTCTGAAATAAGTAATTACATGTGAATAGATTTCTGCCATACATAGGGTTAGCCAGACAGGCCACTAAATTGTAGCCTGTTTAACATTACAGGCTATTTAATCTCTAAAATTAGTTTCTCTCTCTGAAACCATGTTTTCCTGAACAAATAAAAGTGACTATTGACACACAAGACTGAAATATTCTAATTTGGAGGCTAATTTTCTCATATGCTAATGTTTAAAATCCATTTATGCTGCAGTAAAGCCTTATCAGTAGGTCTGTAAGTTTGTGATATGTCGTGTGATTAGACAACAGCTTTCATGGCTCACTGCCAATTAAGCACTGTCAAGTAAGAAGAACAGTTGAAGAAAGGCGGAATAAACATTCAGAAAACATAATTTAGTCTCCAGCCTTTAAATGGCTCAAGCAGCATTCATAGATTTGCTCTATAAATATCGTGCACTAAATTAAAGTTTACTCTGGCAGCTGTATTCCAGCTTGATTGCTTGGAACTATTCCATCACCCTTTTTCTACCTGTAGAGTACCAGGTGGCTCCTGACTGTTCTATCAGAAGACTGGTGGAACTTGCAGCACTTGGCATAGCTGGAGGGTGTCTGTCACTAGATAGATGTAGGACACTTTATTTTATTGTTCCTTATATCTGGAAGTTGGTCCTCAAAATACAACAACTACCTTGCTCTGCAGCACCACAGCTGTAAAGTCCCTAGCCCATGTTCTTGACAGAGTCATTTACAAGCACAAATAAAGACAGCTGTAGTGTTTTCTGGAGGCTTACATACTAGCTGGGGGAAAAACAAATCCAAAAATCCTCCAAAGAGCAATTACAAAAGCTTTCACTATACCTTGACCTATGGGATCACCAGAAGAAGCTTAAGCCATATATTAAAATTGAGAGGGGACTGCATGTGTGCGGATTCTGACTTTACTCTCACACAGACAGCTCTCTTGATTAAGATAGAGAAACTCTGGAATTAATGGATAGCATGCATTAAAGCTACATGATATATGATAAGCTGGTTCAAAAAAACTTGAACGTACGACAGTGCTACACAATTTTCAGCTGACTTCTAAGGCAAATGTTCACAGTACTATAAAGCACACAAACTTCAAATTTGCAGGACTGACCTTATTACTTGAAGAACAATAACAAAATACACAATACTTTGTTAGCAGCAGCTAACCTGCAGTCTGTGGAGGGAGTTCTGCCTGAGCAAAGATTGCAGGATCAGGCCCTTGTACGTGTTTAGGGAGTGCAGTCGGTGTCACTGATCCTGGGGATGAGTGGGAAGAATTGCTGGAGGAATTCTTGCGGGCTTTGGACCAAGCAGTGCTGTCCAAAACCTACGGTAGATGGCAGCACAGCCACTGCCTGGTGTCACCTCTGCTGAAACGAGGCGGACAGGAAGGGTCTGCATCCTCAGCTGTATAAGCTGATTTAATTTGAGTGAAGCCAAAAGGGCTTGCACCAGCAGATATTCTATTAATTTGCCTTCTGACCAACCTAAGTGGACTAATTCAAGCAAAGGCACTCTGTTGCAGAATAAAAGTGTATGTCAAGGGAGCTAGCAAGAAATAATTAGGCACTTCCCACAAGCTAACCTATTCTGGGCGTTTCTTCTGACTATTCAATTGTCTTTTATACTAAGCATTAGAGACCCTCAAAGTCCCTGATAGCCTTTGGTTTTGCTTTAGTTAGCGTGGGATAAGCTTAACAACACAGTGAGTGAAAGCAAGAAAGTTTTGAGCCTCATTCTTTAGCCCAAAAGATTGTAAACAACCACTCTTAACTACTAGAAGTGCTGAACATTACTAATGAGGATTTTAATTGTGCGCATATATACATGACATATAAATAGAGATTTGTATTACAGATTGGGGTATATGCAGAAAAATAGCATTAAATGCGTTTTGCTGAAGTATACTTTGATACTCATTTTTTTCATCATACCTCAGGTGCAGGAAAATACTAAAGTGCCATAGGTACCTTAACATCAGTTATGAAGCTCCAAGCAGATTAGAATAAGTGGTAAAATACATTCTTTTGCTACTGTATATTTTTTAAACTAACTGTTTGGGATTATTGACTCCTTATCTTATGTGTTTGTAAATTAATGTGAGAGATTTTCACTGTTTTTCTGAAGAGTGATCAATGTTTTGCTGGTTTACTCTCCAAAGAGTTCTGTTTTATGGCTTTACCAATCAAAATACTTAAAATAGCAAATAATAATGAGTGAAGTAATTTGAAACGTAAGCTCCTTACTGTGACATGTATATGTTGTTAAGGACATGATTTCTCACTTTCAGTTTTTCTTTTTTTTTTTTTTTTTAATCTGTAGAACTCAGTTATATAATTTATAACCAGCAGTATAAAACCATAGGCACTTAGGATTTATGAATGTGGAAAGAATTGTACTATTTAATGGCTACATGACACTCTCCTGTTACCCTTACTGCATTCCTGCCTTGTGGACCCTCCATGCTGATACTGTAGCCCTGTCATAAATCTTTTCAAAATACACAGTTGTAAGAAGTCTTTTTGTCTTCATAAATCTAACTTACAGCCACTTGGAAAAAAAATCATAGAAAGAGTTAGGAGCAACTGGAAGTTTGTTCTTAAAATCCCAGAAGAAAGAAAGCAAGGGGCATACAGGTTTATAGATGCCATGCTTCTGTTTTAATGGGAGGGTTCACAGGTAGTGGCTCGGTCCAAATTTCCCTTGAAGATGGCATTAGCTGAGTGAGCACTATAGAATGTGCTTACACTTCTGAAACATCTTGGATGCATTCACTCATAGGATAAGACCCTCTGTTTTGAAATAAGGCATTTTAAGATGACTTTCAGATGTCTTTGAACTATGTGTGTGAATAGGGGCCTTTTCACTTCAAATGAGAATCAGATCAGATCCTGCAGTAGGGGAGTATTCATTTATTGCAGAGAACTTTTCATTTTAAAAAAAGAAAAACCTTTCTATGTGCAATCTTGTTAACCTGTGTCTTAAGTTAAAAATCACAGGTACCTGTATGAATATAGAGCAGCAACTCATGTGATGTGGACTGTTGACTTTTCCTCTGAAAAAGTAATATAATTGCACAAGGAAGATTCTAAATAGGAAAAAAATATATACGTAAATAATGTTGTATTTCTCTTTTTAGGCTTAGTATTTGGGCTGATAGAAATAGTGTCAACAAAGCAGAGAAATTACTTGGTCAGCTGGGGATTTCTTAAATGCTCCCTTCTTGATATTGATATGCCATGACAAAACATTGTTTTCTGTTTTGTGGAGAGCTTTCTGAATCAAGCTCTTACAGTCTCTTGTTCCCCGAAGTAGCACAAAGTTGAAATTTCAGTTTGCTCATTTTAAAGACTTGCTTCTACTGCTTGCAATTACATACATCACTGAACTACCTTATCCTAATATTCTGGGGTTTATCATCTAATGACCTCTTTGTCACATGGAACAGCACCAATAGTTTGTGTATCAGCATTGCTAACCAGTGTCAGCTTGATGAGGCTGCATGGAAAAGTAAACCTTGCTTGCTTTGGGCTGTGAATACCAAACTACCAGATCAGAAATGGAGGACAGGTTTAGTTAACCTTAGCACACGTTTGTTTCTCAGCTGGTAGGTGTATTAGTGCCACCAGTCTAACTGTGTGTACCTGTCAAACAAATTTCCTTTCTTTTGCTTTGACAATTTTTTTTGATGTGATATTTTGCTATCTTGCATCCTTCCATTGCTCATATTCATTAACACAGAAAAGTAGTCAATGGTGCTTGCAACGTTGGTTCGGTTAACACGAAGGATCCTTTCCTAGCTCCCCTAATTTCTTCTGTTTCTTGTGCCAATTTGTTGTAAAACATCTCTGTTGGTTACAACATAGTAAAAAGGAGACAGGAAACAGTGTTTCATGAAGTTTTGAAAAGTCAGCCTGGGAAAGCTTTCTGTGTTTATGAAGAGAATTAAAATCTTCGAGGGTAGGAATCAGGAGGAGGTGGCTAAATCTTTAATCACTGAATGGATTTTAAAACTGAATTCATTAGTTGTGCAGATTGATAAAATCGATTTTGGTGCTTCATGAGTACAGTGCAACAAATGGAAGTTGCAGGGGAAAGAAATGGTTACAAGTAAGACAAGTCTCATACTAAATAGTGGCTTTAAAGGCACTGTTTTTAAATTAGGTCACTTGTGTTCTTTCTTTGAACATTCAGTTCTAATTGCAACAGTAAATCAAAGAATACGCTCAAAGTAGATTCCCATGTAAGGTGGACAACTGGACAGTGCCTTTTTACTGCTACTAACACGTGCATCCAATTACTGGGTTGATATACTCACAATGTCAGCTGTAAAGCATTCCCCTATTTTATAGTTAGCCTAAAGAATTATTAGCCTGTCCCCTTTCACATTTACCTCTAAATAATCTGTCAGTAGTGTCTATCTTCTACAGTTAAAGAGGAATATTCATACATATTGAAGCTGACTTTCAAGAAAAAAGGAAATGTTAAAATTACACCAAATAATTTTATTCCTTTTCTCTTTCCCCTCTTCCATAATTTTTGGTGTTGTGCAAGAGAGTAAAAGGTTACAGATACTAGAAAAATGAATGATTATGAATGTTTTATAAAAATAAAGACGAGATCTTTCACAAACCGTGATTTAGGAAAGCAATATGATGCCTGCTCCTTTCATGGTGGAAAACATATCTGAAGGACAATAAGTTTAGTTGGTTTTTGCAGTTCCTGACTCGTCTTCCTACATGGGGAGCAGAAGTGAAAACGAGGGGGTTGCAGAGGGGGAACTGTGAGGAGTCTCATTGCTCTTCTTTCTTCTGCCACTGATATTAGAGGTTCAAACATTGCACAGAAATAAATGAAATGTGAGTTTTCTTTTAGGTTCCTGACACACAGCTGTGCAGCTGTAGTCAGCATGTGTGGGAGTTGGGGAGGGAATGCTGAAGCATTTTGGAATCATTCAGGATGTTATTTAATTGGAATTAAGGCACAGTGCTAAGTGGAGACTGGGTATAAATCAATGCTATTGTGCCCGCATTAGAGGAAGTGGGTGGGACGTGTGACAAGTACCAGATCAGTACTAGAAAGGATGACAAGAAAGAAATAGGGGCAGCATATGTCATGAGTGGGAGAGAAGTGGGGAGAGGGGGAGCATGGCTTACCCCTTTTGGCAGCTGTGAACTGCCAGTGATGTTGAATTGTCCTGTCTGATCTCACTGTAACATCTGTTTGCTCACAGACTGAAACTATGAAGACATTAAGGTACCTTTTGAATTTGTATAAAAGTGTGTTAGGGTACAAACTTTCCACTCCCAATTTCATTCTGTCTTCTCTGACCCTATTCTGTAGATACTAGATTCTATTTGGTACCTGCTCTAAGGTTTTCTTCTACATTTTATCCTCTTCAAGAGGATTAATAACCTGCTTTATTCCTAGTATCAAATTCAGTATGGACAGCTTGCAAGCAGAAGGGTGGGTGAATTGGTCCTTGAAAGCAATAAACTATTTGAAAGAACTGCAAGCTTTGTATTAAAGAGAAAAAAAAGTTGGGGTTTTGCTTGGTTGGTTTTCTTAAATTTTTCACTATTCTAACACTATGCACTATATTTGCTAAGAGAAACGTATACCTGAAGGACATCAAGGTATCCCAGAATTCCAAGAGGTTTGATTTTTGAAGCATGGAATAGGATGGAATATAGTGTTTTGGTTGCTGATATGTTTAGTGTTACCAAATATTTCATATTTCGAAAGGTCATCATTAAGATTTGAAGCAGCTACATAATTACAAGTTTGTTGGTACTGTGAGGAAGGGAAAATGTGTGCTCTGGAATGGAATAAGAGATGACTGCATTTAACATGATTAAGATTTTATAGGACTGCAGGTTTAGTGTCTTCTTTTCACAATTCTTTTATTACATTTTAGGGGATACTAAAGCTTTTGATGTTCTCTGAAGCAGTCTTTCAATTTTAAAAGAACAAAGTTTTTTTCTCATTTATTTCCCAGATACTTACTTCTTCTCTATGATTTTTCCTGAGTGTAAACACCAAAAGTATAAACCATGTCATAAAGCCATAGAACTGCATAATATCCTGAGTTGGAAGGATCTCACAACAACTATTGTGTCCAACTTCTGATCCTGCACAGGGCAATCTGGAAGTTGATCTGGAAGTACCTCTCTTATCCACATGAATTTTCTTAGTAACTGTGGCACATTTCCCTTGGAGACAAGCTAATGAAAACCTTCCCCTGAACCGTAACCTGGGCTCATGACTCTGCCCCTCTGCCCTGTCTCAGAGGAAGCAGAGTGCTGCATGTGGTTCACATTCTGATGACAGGACACCTTTCCCTTGTCAAAACACTAGTGCTAATAGCTGCAACACAGAAACTCTGTGCTCACTGAGGATCTCTAACAGCAAAACTAATGGTAACATGAAGAAGAAGAAGAGTCTAGAGCTAACCTCATCATCCACGCTGGGGTTGCTTTCTGTTAGCCTGCTTCAGTGTCTAGGCCTAGTTGCTCTGTCTCTTCAGATGCTGAAAAGATAACCTGCCATACAAAATACATGTGTGGTTTTGGTGCTACCCTTACAAGTAGATGGGTCAATAGATCATACTTTGGCTGAAGGGCTGAGTTAAGGCACCACCATGTGTAAACTGTAGCAGAAAATTATCAGTTTCACTGGCCATTCTGATACACAAACCATTGCAAGCTCTTTAAATCTTCACTGATTCTGGCAGAAATAGCTTAGAAAGCAAGTAGCATGTAATTGAAGGAAATTATGACTGTTTCAGCTTCTTAGAGGTGAGGATGCTGATGAAAGCATATGAGCAAGTACAGTTCTTATGAACAGTGACATTCAATGTCATGTCTGATAGTTTTTATTCATAAAGCAGCATGACCTCTGCTTCCAAACACCCATGAGCACACATAAGGAATGACTCACTTCTTAGACCAATGGTTGTTTATACCACTTAGACAGCTAATAGAAAATTCAGTAAGATAAAAGGTAAAAGGAGGTAAAAGTTATGCTGTTTCTGAGGCTTAAAGGTAGAATCAATATAAGCAGTTTTGCTGCTTCTCTTGGATTTTCGTTTTTCAGCAACCCTAGTCCGAGGCCAAGAATGATGGAGGGAGATGCTGAGATCATGCAGACTGGTGATTTGATCCACCCTGGAAATTATGCTGTTTCCTATTGCCAGCACACGATGGGAAATACTGAAGGACAGGGAAAGGGTGACAGGGCTAAAAAAAAAAAAAAGATCTGTGCTCCAGGTGCTATGAACAGACAATTTCATTCACAGCTTACTGTGTCTGAATATCCTGAGGAATGGCAATTGGAACCCAGCCTGTACATCCCATGGTATTTAAACTACATAGCAACTCTGTATTAGTTGTTCCTTGGTACTCCTTTTATTCATGACATAAACCAGTCAAGAATAGTGACTGCTGATTGCTTCAAAGCTGATAATTATCATATATTAAGGAGCTACAAGACTGAATGCACTGACATACTAAAAACATTTTCAGAACACTCTGTGGAAGACAGAAAGATTATTGTCAGTAAATGTAGTGTGTAAAATACCTTGCTGTAGGGCTTTGGATGCTAAAATGCTTTTCATCTGAATGAAATACCTCACAGAGCAGTTACTCAGTTGAGTTTGGTTGGGAAAGAAAAGATCAACCAGCTTTCTTTACAGAAGTGTTTGCAGGGTATTTGAACTTCAGAAAGATTCTTAATAATCATGGTGGATTTTTGTCTCAAAACAAGACTGAAACAGATATGGGCTGCAGTAATGATGTAAGATTGCGGGAATGATTGTCCTTCACCATGTGCTGTGAAGATACTGAGGGAATAAAGGAAGCTGAGGGAATCTTCAGAGTTCCTCTTGGTCCTCATGGTGTTTGTCAAGTAGCACAGGGGAGGAATCTGCTTATAGAGAGAGGATACAAGACTGGACAACTTGGCACAAGGATAGTCTACATGAATCAGTCTTTGAGTATAAGAAATGCCATAAAGTATTAGGAAATAATAGGTCCTGTATGTTTGTTATCCACTGTACATCAAAATTTCTAAGAGTATTTGAGTCTAATTTCTCCTTGGCTTTTTGCTGCCTATAAAATGAGGTTAGCAATACTTCCTACATGAGCATGGGTGTTATGAAAGCCAATTATTTGTGAAACACACCAGTAACACTGTGATGAGTGCCAGGAAAAAAAAAAGCCCACCCAGACGCTAATCATCCTCTTCACTGAAAGGTTTGGATATAAGGAATAGTAAGGACAGTTTTGTCTTCCTATAGGCTACTTCTTAATTCTATCAGACTAAGGTATTTTTGTCTTTCAACAGGAAAGAAGTTTAAAAAAAAAAAAAAATTGCTCTATAACCCTTCTTGCAAGCATTCTGTCAAGATTGTCAAAATAGCTCTTAACCAAATATCATGAGTGGAGGCACAGATTGGATCTGTCCTGTCAAACTGACCTCTGGATCTGGTTCTGCTGCACAAACATTATAATCACAAGCAATGTTAAAATTTCTTTTGCTTTGAAGGTATGAACATTAGGGTGTTTCAGCTCAAGGATCAGGCCTATCAGTAAAAGAAATTTGAGCATGATATCCTCCTAATATTTATTTCATTAATGTATTAAGTATTTCTGAAGTTCCTTATGTTCCCTGAAATGCTGTCAATGTATTGGAGTTAATCTACTGGAATTATTTGTTTGGGTTTTATTTATTTTCTACCATCTTTTAAATTATTGATACTTCCCCTTTAGCGTCATAGACATTATTCTTTCACTTTAATTTATTACAATTACTTTTACATGTCACAACTTTGCTTTGAAATGACAGCCATCCAAGTTAAAGTCTTTTCAACTTTAGTGAAAACACTTATAATGAGGCTGACACTTGGCTCATGTGGAATTAATCTGGTCTCTTGGTCATTTCTTCAGTTTCTCCTGCTGCAGTCAGCTCTCAAAAAGACATATCTGCAGCTGGGGAGTACATAAGATTAACTTCCGCCTCTCTGTGGCTTCTTGCCTCAGACCACACACCAAATAATTCCTCAAAGCATTATCCAGATTTGCTCAAAATTCACCATGCTTGCTTTATTCCTTTAGTTCTGCCACACATGCATTTGTAGACTCTGCTTACAGCTGATTCTACTTATGAAACAGGAAACATTTTGCAAAGATGAGTATTTAGAGACAAACACTCTTGTAAAATATCTATATTAATTTTTCTATAGAACTCTTCCTTTTTTTGGTTTTGTTAATTTTATACATGTACACAGTAGACCATAAAGTTCAGCAAGACATAACCTTTTTGTTTCCAACTGTACTATGATGTTTCCAACATCATAAAGACTGATACAGCTTTTCGGTACAGACTGACTCATAGTAACTCCTTCACCCAAAATTAAATTTTAAAAAAAACCCAAACACAGTGTGTATATTCATGAAGAACTTTAGTGCCATCTGAGTTATTAAGTTCAATAATGCTATAAAAAATTGCCACTGGAGGAAGTGGAGTCAGCTCTCTAATCCAGGGACTTCCAAACCTTAATCACAGTTCAAAATCTTTTAAACAGCATCACAGATGTGAGGTGTACATGCATGTGCTCACACAGCAGTGCAGACTCAAAATGTATCTAATGATTAGCGGAAAAAAGAGTAGATAAAAACATTAATTCTCTCTATTACCTTGTGCTTCATGCAAGAAGTTATAGATGAGGTTACCCAACTCTTTTCATTAAACCCATAATTGGGATGGGAACTTAGTTTCTGTGAGTCAATTGCAGTCTGGCATTTTCTAATACTCTTAATGTTGGGCTTTCAACTAAATATTTTTTCATAGAGGTTTCAGAATGTTTCTGCTTTCCAAAGAGCCAGTTATGAAAA